>QANU01012207.1:252735-276415 GCA_003254905.1 Nissolia schottii
TATATATATATATATATATAAAATAAGATGTGCCTTTAAATTATTTTAATATTTATATATATATATATATATATATAAATATTTATAAATTAGAGATTAAAGTGATTGTTGCATTGAGAACAATCAAGAATCAAGTTCGAATCCCCATAAGACACCTGTGATTGTTTAGCAAACGTATCAATCATATTTGGCTAGACAGGATAGAGTTAGTAAGGTGGTACTAGACACTTGTGCTCCATTCTTGTCCAAACTTCAAACGATAGATATAGATCTCACCAAACTCGTGTGCGTTAAGAAGTCTCTAGTGGGAAAACCCTTATCTATGCACCCATGTTGGAGGTCTTTTCAAAGAGAGTTGTCAATTGAGTTTGACAAACCAATGTAGGTTGCTTGGTCATCGAGGCCAAAGGACATCATTAATTGTATATGATTGGTTGGCACAATGACTTAGGATTTATTAGGAGTCACATGTAACAAATTAATTTCGAGCCCTGCGCGCGCGTGTGTATATATTTGTAACTAATTCGTCGCATTTTCATTTGTGTGTGTTTCTTTCGGGGATGACTTAACATGCACTAACCATAATGGGGGGAAAATGTGTAAGCTTATATGGTTGCCGACTGCCAAGAAAAAAATGATAATAGAACCAGTGCTCTTTTGGACAAGGACATTTTCAGGGTTCTCCTAAAGCTTGATGGTTGGGACATGCATTATTAATAAGACATCTAGAAATTTGAAAAAGCAAGGAAAAGAAATTAATTGGCGTTACTAAGAATCTTTGAGGGACAAGGCTACGAGACAAAATCGCTAGTCAATTTCTTTTGTGGACGTACCGCGCCTTCATTACATTTGTGTGGTTTCATTATATACTTATATATCAAAATATGGATTGAAACACAAATTTACAAGGGCCTAAGTCTGAATTCGCCACACTCAGTGGCGAATTCAGACATTTAAACAAAAAAGAAAAAAAAGTCTGAATTTGCCACATCCCGTAGTGAATTCAAATATTTAAAAAGAAAGAGAAAAACAAAGTCTGAATTTGCCACAGGTGTGGCGAATTCGGACTTCTAAAAAAAAGTCTTAATTTACCACAGGGTATGGCAAATGCAGACCAAGAGTCTGAAATCGCCATATCCTATGACAAATTTAGATCCATTTAAAAAAAAAATGGGTCTGGGTCTGAATTCGCCACAACCTATGGCAAATTTAGACTCAGACTCATACAAATGTAATATTATGGGATATAAATCTTTTGGAGGAAATATATATATCTAATAAATCCTACTGCGTACCCTTTTAGGAGCAGGGTGGAGAACGATTCTTGCCCTCGCTATAATGCCAAACTGTCCTAAACCTCCAAGTACGGCGTGAAATAACTCCGAATTGGTCTGCGCGGAGCAGGTTACAAGTTCTCCTTTTCCTGAAAATTAGCATAATTCAAATTTAGGTAATAATTAATTACAACAATACGCTTGCATGCATGCGTAAATCTCAGTATTTACCATTTCTGTTATTTGTTAGAAAAATTGACTAAAATAAGATGAACCAACATCCTCTACGCACTCTCTGAACAATTTTCCATATATGTTATTGACACCCTTGTGAACATATGACGATCACAACTAAGATGATTTTGCATTTCAGTTATATAAATGTAGAATGAAAATTTTATTCTCACTATAAATATAGATTTATTTTTAGTTAATTTTGCATTCCATACATACATACATACATACACATACATATATATATATATATATATATATATATATATAGAGGTATGTATGTATGTATTATATTATGATACACATTTATTTAAACTTATTTAAACCATGGTCACCTATTTTATCAGTGTCATACCCTAGTACAAGTTGATTTTGACAGTCTATGCTAGCTAGGTACAAAGTACATTTTTTTCTCTCCAAAAGAAGGTTGAGGCCCTGTGAAATGTTTAGAGAATTTTTCAAACATGGGACCCGGTGGATAGCACCCAGTGATATTCGCCAAAATCATATACAAAGACTAAATTTACAGCCACTAACGTGTGTNTCATTCCTGCAATTTTAAATTTAGATATTGTAGTTAAGTAATAGTTTGTCTTGCAGTATTCCAAAATTTAAACTTGAGTTGTTGAGTCTACTAAGTTGGTATTTTAAACCACAAAAAGTCCTTAAATAGTTCTCTTGAAGTAGAAAAGGAAGTTCTACTCTACACAATATACTAAACACTTCGGTTATTTCTTTAAAAACACAGTGTAAATGAGAAACAAGGATAGCCGGCAGAACTGAGGTATGAATGGTGTAAATTTTCTTGATTTGGAAGAACATAATATACTATGAGAAATATTATTTTGACGTAGTTACTTTATGTGAAGAATTTATACACATTACCTAGCAATTAGGTAATTAAAAGCTTTATAATTTAGTATTGCAGTCACATTATTCCACATTCATGTACATACACGAGAACTCGCTCATTTGCACATAAATGTTTAATCTCTATCAACACCAAAAATAAAAATAAAAAAAATCATGCCCAATCAACAAGACTTATAATGAGAAATGATTATTTTTTTTAACTGGCTACCTGATCTCAAATCATCAAATAGACTAACGACAACAACAACAAAGTACAAAGAAGTGCAAACTCACTGTGCAACTTTTTTTTATTAGAAATTATATATATTTGTAATCATTTTTTTTCTACCCAACTCACTTTCTAACTTTTGTATAAAAAAAAGTCATGAAGTTATAAGATTATTTTTTAATCTCATGATAATATGGTCCATATAACTAATAGTAGTACTAACTCTAATGAAATGATATTAAAATGATGATAATTAATCATATAAAATATGATAGAGTTAGTGGGTGTATTTTGGTTAAACCAACCATCCCCTCTCCCTTATGAATTAGATGGCGTTACTCAAAGAAAAACAACGATTCATAAAGGATTCAAAAATCATTAAAGTTTGAGGTCTGCCTTAAGAAAACGTTCTTCTCACCATCATCAGAAGGGATTGAAAGGATCAAAGGAAACTCTTCTCACTATCAGAAGGGGTTGAAACGATCAAAGGAAGAGAGGGAAAAAGAATCAGAGAATTTCACCCAATCACGATATGGATCCGGGCATGTGTTTCTTATTCTTAACCTCATTTCACAGTGTGATAATTATAAATTTCAAAATCAAAATTCGATGGTTATTTCTTGAACTGCCTACGAAAATACAACCTTACAAAAGTGATTAACATAGTGTCTACACAGTAAATCCCAAATATCACCACTCACACCATATATGAAGAAGAAGAAGATTAACGATGAAGATTTTTCATACCAGTGACCACGTCCATTTCACCAACATTGCTGATCTGAGGGCCGTGCCGGAACGTCTGGCCGCCGATGCCGGCGTTGGAGAGCGTCCCTCCCACCGTCAGGTACAAGTAATCGGTCCAGGAGGCGGGTGCAAGTCCATACTCAAGCGTGGCATGCAGCACATCCACCCACAGCTGCTCGCCTCCAACATCACCATACCATGAACCACCACCGCCACCGCCCCCGCCGCCGCCGCCATCCGTATCCTCCCAAAACACCCCAACCTTACTACTAACCCCTTCTTCCCTCAGCGCCCTCATGTCCACCACCACCCCGTCACGTGCCGTGGCCTGCCCGCGCGTGGAGTGGCCCTGCCCCCTCGCCGCCACTCCGAAGGGGGCGGGGCTGTCGTGCGAGGCCCTCACCAGGCTCGCGATGTCGTCCACGGAGCGGGGGCGGAGCACCGCGTGCGGGGGGTGGTTGACGAGGTTGCCGTAGTCTCTGGAGGCCGACTGGAGGGACTCGAGGTCGTAACGGAGGAGGGGGCTCTCGTGGCAATGCTGCTGGGTTCTGTTGCCGACGGTGGGTATCAAGCGGGTGATGGTTATGAGGAGAACGATGAAGTAGAAAGCGGGAGGAGGGTGGTGATTGTTCTCAACCATGTTGTGTTGTGTTGTGTGTGAAGAGAATATGGGGAAGAGGAAGAGGGATTCTAGTGTGGGTGGGGGAGGGAGGTGGGGGGCAGTGGGTCTATAAATAGAATAGGGGGTGGGGGTGAGACATTGCATGATAGAGAGGGGATGGAAATCTTTTGGGATGCGCAAAGAAAGAGGGAGAGAGAGAGAGAGAGTTAGAGTGAGTGAGTGATGAAAAGGGAATCTTTTGTTCTTTTGGGTTAATAAATTAAAAAGAAAAAAAAAAGAAGGGAAAGAATAAGCATCATCATTTTAGAGTTTTCTTATGTATATTTATTTTCTGCGATGTATTGTATTGATTTAAATTTTATTCAACATGATATAAGGCTTTTGTAGAGTGCGTGGTCTGTTTAAATCTCGTTTAATGATTGATAAAATAGGAATACAAAGCATGACAGGGAGAGATTGTATCGTTTAGGGTTGGTTGAAGTAATAGACATTTATTTTTCTTCAGATTTTGGGATTCAATATTGTGAGTAAAAAACTAATGTTGAAAGAGTTTTTAAACTCACAATAAATTAATCCGACTCTAGGGGTGGGAACAGGTCGGGCGGTCTGGTTTATTAGTGGACTGGTCTGACCTATTTAAGGAAAATGTTAGGTCTAGACCTTTTTTAAAGCTTGGTTGGGTAAAGATGTCAAATTCAGTCCATTCCAAAAGTTTGTTAGGCTTGTCAGACCGACCTGTTTTATAAATAATCATATGTGTTTTACTAAAAAGAAGTAAGCATGCATTACCTTGAATGTGATTCAAACAAGAGACACTCCCTACGTCAAGGCAATGCCTTAACCACTAAACTAATATCAAATTTTGTAATAATTTATGCAAACATATTTATTTTATGCAAACATAAATATTAAACAAGTCACACTAAAAATAAAATTATCCCAACTCAAATTAAATAATAGTTTTGATTTATGATAAACAAAAGTTTATTTATAGGAAGTCTAACAAAATTTACAAATTGAAAATATACATCGGATTTAATGTAAATAAAAAGTAAAACACTGCATTCTGAATTAACTCGATTTATAACTCTACTCCTTGTTCAAAAACTATCAATGTCTAAACATCTTTTATATCAAAAACTAACACGAATAACGATCAAATATATATTTTAAATACAAGTTGTTTATGAATTTGATAAGAAAGTTAACCTCGCTTGACAGTTTAAGTGATATTGTATGTGTTTTTAAGTTGAGTTAGTGTGAAGGAAGGGATTATTCCTCTCAGAGAGCGTTGCGTGAATTGTTGGCCGCGAATTTTTGGGGCACAATCTTTGTCATATATATATATATATATTCATATATATATATATATATATATNTTTTTGAAAGCATTATTCTTGTACATTAAAAAAATAAAGAAATCAACAAAATAATTAACAATCAAACCTCTGTAAACTAACAAACCAACAACTTAACACAAAGAAATCTACATGCTAAAACAATAACAAATAATAAAAATAAACCATTATCTTTTATGTTGGTTTCTTTTCTTGGATATGTTGATTTCTCTTACATAAACATGTTGGTTTTTTTTTTGCAATGATGTTGGTTTCTTTTATGAGTATTGGTTACACTTCATACCCCTTCTACACAACCTCTGTAAACAATCAAAACAATGATAAATAAACAAAAATAAATAAATACTATCAACACAAAAATTGACATCATAGAAAAAATCAATGTTAGTAACAAAGTTATGGAACGAAGAAGAAGAAGAAGAAAACGCGTACCTAACTTGAAAGAGTTGATAAACACAAAGATGCAGGAGGAGCAAGAAGAAGAAGCAGGAGACGAAGAAGGAGGAGGAGGATGATAATGAAGAGGAAGAAGAAGTGGGTCTAAGAAAAAGGGAGAATGAGAGTGAGAGAGTGTGAGAAAAGAGAAAGAGAGAGTGAGAACAGGAGAGAGAAGAAATAATTTTTTTAACAAAAATATTACATGTACACCTAATTCCATACACCCATACATACACCGTTAATAATGCACAAACTTTATTCTCACGAGTGCACAAACATTACAAACTTATAAATGATACTCTCAACTATATTTAATTAAGTGCACAAACATTACATGAGTTAAAACACAAGTTTTATGTATATAAGTACGAGATGTATGTATGATATATGGTTTTTAGTGTACGTCTAGCGGAACTCTTTTTTTTATTGATAAATTTTATTTTTTAGTGGATTGTTCATTTTTATTGTCCAAACGTAACCACGCTTAAAAAAGAACGGTGATGGAAGTGAATAAATATTTTATTACTTAATTGATTTTATGGAAAAAAAAGTTTCAATAAAGAAAAAACTGTATTGTACGGACGTAGTGCAAATGGAAGGATGCCTAATTGTCGAAGATGCGATTGAACCCGGTGATCTGACAATACTTGGCCATGATTCTAAACGTCAAGAAGTACTTTGTGTTTTAAGGAATTGTGCAAACGAAAGGAATTAAATAAATAAACTTCTGCGCACATGTTCTCTGTGAGTGTGTATGTTTATCCATCATCATGATAACGAAGATTAATTCCACACAATCCAACTCACAAGTTTCTTTCATTTACGTGAGCTTTCAGCCTTTCACAGTAAAAAAAAAAAGTGGTCCTCAACTCAGGCCGTTGGATTGTGATCTCAGGGTCAAGATTCAAGATTGGTCTAGTCAATTCATATATGCATACATTATACAGCCTCTATTTTTTCATTTACCAATTGGAATTTGGAATTTCCTAACTTTAGGGATTAAGGAGAGCCAAAATTAGGTAATTATCAAGTGGGTCTCACAAGATTTTCTTTTTTGGCCAAGATTTTGTTCAAAAATTATATATGAGGTAATTATTAAGCTAGTACTAACTGGGATTGTACTTTGCTTTTTTTTATAGAATAACGTTTTGGTTTAACATTTTGAAAGGATTTACTGTTGTCTACATTCCTTTTGTTTCAAAATAACTAGGATATATTATAATGACTTTCCCTGAGTTTTAGAAAAATGACATTGGTCCCGTCTATTTATCCAAGTATCGATACTTACCTTTTCTGATGAACATTAATCTCCCTTAACAAGCATAGAGTTAAACGTCATTTGTCATTAAAGTGTTATCTTAATTACGCCTCTCACATTGTCACACTCAACAAACTTTAAACCCCCTTTAGAGGTCTCTTAGGCAAGTTCATAGCTTGCTTATAGCCTTCTAAAGAGAGGCTTTGTTGGAAATTAAACTTGGCAACTTGTCAAGTGGAAATGTAAGTATACAACATGGATTTGGCTTGGTTCATGTGAAAGTCAAGCCAACAATTTGACTTGTCAAATTTAGTGGCTAAGTCAAATTTAGTGGCTAGACAAATAGGAGTCAAATTTAGTGGCTAGACAATTGGCCTTTATAAGCCAACCTGCAGGTTTATGTTGTTGATGCAAAATTGGCATGCTTTACATGAAGAAGCTGGAAATTCAAGTGGACATATCAACTTGATATGTATGAGGCGGTACACATGACGGTTCAAAGCAATTTGACATTAGTAGTGCTTATGTGCCTTGGCCATTTAGTGTCTTCCTATGCCTGTATAAAGGCATGGGGGGAGCTTTAAGAACTTAAGCCAATAACTTGTGAAACAAAGCAAGTGTGTGAGGAAGAGAAAAGCTTCAGCGAGCTTGTGAGTGAGAGAAAGAAAATTGTAATGTTATTTTGAGCGTGTAATTAGCTACTAACAAAAGCCAAAGTTTTGAGTGTATTATTGTTTCTTTCAATAGAAATATTTTGTGAGATTAATTTTTCTTGAGTGATCATATTTTCTTCTCATAGCAATCTAAATTTCAACAAGGCAATTTCAATTTTAATTGCCAACAGGCTTAGAAAGGAGTTGTGAGGTCTATTAAGTGTGAAAATATGAAGAACATAATGGAAAAAACATTTTAATAACAAACGACGTCTAACGTTATCATTAAGGGAGCTCAATGTTCATCAAGTGAGGTGAATGTCGCTTGGACAATAGTGAGGGCCGATGTTGTTTCACTAAATCTCGAGGGAGGTCGGTGTAATTTATCTAAATAGCTATCAATTTCGTTTGATATTTTAGGGTTTCAAAATATCCTTCAATTTCAAATATCAAGGCATTGATAATTTTATTTTAATTTAATGGTACTTATTGATGTAAAGATTTGATACGTTATGTATAGTTGCATATAAAAAATATTACGTGTACAATATATAAAATGTGTACAAGAATTGAAATATTAAAAAAGAAATAATGATAACAATAAATTAATGGCACAGTTACAATGAATTATTGAAAAATAATATATTTCCTTTATTACCATGATTGGGGCACGGTTATAGTGAATTGGTGGTGTTATGGACTTGGCCCACAGGCTCATATAGGAACTCGGACCCTCAGGGCCCACGAAGACATCCACCTCAAAATGAACTCCCATGCAATAATTACCCAGAGAGATCCTTGGCCCATGGAGGACTCCCACGACGAATATCACTCCTTAGACCCCAGAAAAGAATCTAAAGAGGAGGATTCCAGGTCGACGAAAATCTCAATCCCCACCTAAGTATTTAAGCAATCCAGCACACCAGGTATGACCTATCTTCCCTTGACTTTATCCTCTAAATCCTACCATTGCTGGCTTGAGCGTCGGAGTCCTTGTAGGTACCCGCTCCGGCTCTCCAGACCGGCAGAGGAGCTTCAGAGTCTGACTCACACTGAGGATCCACCTTCTCGGTACATTGGCGCCATCTGTAGGAATTCACGGCATCCCACACACTTTCAGATTCTAAAAAAACCTTTGACACCATGCCTCCAAAGAACACCAAGAAGACATATCGCATCGCTACCTCGATGGACACCCACGGAACGCCATCCACTAGTAGCCCACCATCCCAAGCACCCCTACCCGCCCCCCCAAAGAAGTACCCCTCCCCGAGCAAAATCACCAGTGCGACAACAACGTGACGGAAAATGACCCACCTCTCCCTCCAGACCTAACCGATGTCATGTAGGACCAAGCCACAAAGATCGCGCAATTAGAAGCAGACCTTCTACAACTTAAGCAAGCAAAGGATGAAAGAAGAAAGTAGGCAGAAATTCACATTGTGGCTGAAAGGGCAAAAAAGAACGCAGAACGGAAACAGAAACACATCATATGACAAGCGGACGAACAAGAACGCCACATCGACAGTCTTAACCGCAATGATAACCAGTATAACACAGATATGAATGACGAGGTTCAAGATTCCATGTACAGAACATCCATGGAACTTAGAGCACACGTGACATACAAAGGACGCCAGGGAACAAGGAGAGCAGAAGGGAAAGAAAACCACCCTTTCGCAGATGACATCCTTGACGTAGTACCAGCGCACGGTTACCGCCCTCCAACAAATATGGAGCCCTATGATGGTACCACAAATCCTCAGCATCATTTGGATGCATTTGGCCACAGAATGATTCTGGATGGAGCCTTTGATGTCGTCCAGTGTATATCTTTCCCTATCACCCTGAGAAAGGGTATGCTCATTTGGTTCAACGCACTTCCGCCTAAGTGCATTAGAACCTTCGATGACCTGGCTGAGCGCTTTGTGGCAAATTTCACCATGTGGAGGACCAAACCCAAGATGGTAGTAAGCCTCTTGGGAATTATACAGAAAGGTGAAGAGACACTCCGCCAGTACTTAGATCGCTTCTATGAAGAATGTGCGCAAGTAGAAGACCTCTAGCCTCAAGTTGTGTTAATGGGCCTCACCAATGGCCTGAAAAGGGAAGCCCGTTTGCAAAGAACCTATCTAGAAAGCCCCCACGGAACCTAATAGAAATTCAAGAAAGGGTAGAAGAATACTTGTACCAAGAAGAAGGCATGCCGGACATCAAGGCTGAGCACCTCAGGGACATCAGGGAAGGACCTAAAAGAAAATCCTGCAAATCTCCACACCTAGACCTTCTACGCCTCGACCGTCTGTGGATAGTTAAGGAGGGAAGGTATACCAATTACACCCCCTTACCATATCCCTGACATAACTGTACAAAGAAATTTAACATAAGGACGGATTCCCCAAGCCCAACCCATACATTTAAGGTCGGGGATAGACATTACACTCTTCTGCCACTTCCATAACTCTTACGACCATGACACCGAGTAGTGTGTGGATTTGAAAGATGAAGTAGAAAGTTGGGTGCATAGTGGAAGGCTCGAGCGATACATAAAAAGAAGGACGGATAACAGAGAACAGGACAGAAGAAACTTCACCAGGGTTAACTACAGACGTGGAGATAATCCTGAGGAAACAAGAGACAAAGACCCCAGGAGATCTGACACCACAAGAATCACCAATACCATAGTCGGTGGATTTGCAGAAGGAGGTTCCACAAAGTTCGCTAGAAAAAGGCACCTCCAAGAGGTGCTATCCCTTATGTTGGCTTGAACTTGGATGTACCTACAAGATGGAATTCCACATATTTGATGTTGGAATCTGCTTTAAAGCTCAAGGGGGCTTTTCTTAGACTCATTTTGAAAGATAGAAATTATAGATGTTGTCCAACCATTGAAGAGTGGGCAATAGGATATGAAATTTGCAAATTTTTGTTTCCTTTTTATAAGATTACTAATTTGATATCTAGACAATCCTATCCTACATCAAACTTGTATTTTATACAAATTTGGAGCATTAAGTGTTTGTTGAGGGAAGCTGCACAAAGTCATTTTGAAGAGATAAAGAACATGGGTGGACCTATGCAAGAAAAGTTTGATAAGTATTGGAGTGAATATTCTATGATTCTTGCTTTTGAGGCTATTCTTGATGATCGTATGAAATTTCGTGTTTTGAAATATTGTTTTGAAAAAATTGGTGGATCTACTAGTGAAGAGAAGTTGGAGAATATCAAGAGGAAGTTGTACTCCTTTTTTATGAATATTCAAGAAGTGGGACATAAAATAATACTTTTATAAGTTCAACTTCTCATATGAGGCATGCATCTCTTCCTTGGGCTGGATCCTCTAGAGAGAATGATCCACATGCACTTGATGTCCCTGATGTAAGACTTAATCTTTTTATTGTTTATTTTAGTGTCATTTTTTTATTGTTTTGAATTTTTCTAATCATTATGTTTTAATCGATGTAGGAGTTGAAAAGCTTTAATTTTCAACTTAACTATGCTAATGAAAGTGTTCTTTGGATATTTATTTGGATGAGTCAAATTTTGATATGACTGTCCAAGTTGATGTATTGGAATATTGGAGGTCTCAAAGTCATCGATGACATGATTTAGCTAGTACGACTTGTGATATCCTTAGCATCCCAATCACTACAGTGACATCTACATCGTCCTTTAGCATTAGTGTTCATGTTTTGAACAAGTATCGCAATTCCCTTCTCTCAAAAAATGTGCAAGCTCTTATTTGTACTCTTAGCTGGATATGCGGGTTTAATTTGTATGGTAATGTTTATTTCATATTATTTACACCTAGTTACACTCTTGTATTAGGATATTATGTTTCTTACTTATATTGAATGAAATGTATTTGTTTTCTTGATATTAGAATATTGAGTTTGATTGTTTCTATTAATTGTAGATGATGATGATGAAATCCTTACAGAGGTGGAGAATGAGAAAGATAAAGAAAAAAGATGAAATTTTAAAAGTTTCATTTTGGATTCTAAATTTTATTTTGGAGTTTAAGAGTTTAGAGTTTAACTATTTGGACTTATAATTGAGCATGTCTAACTATTTGTTATACTTAACTACTTAACTATATTTATATTGCTATACAACTGAAGTGCTATGACATAAATATGGATAAATTTTGCATTTCATTCCTTGTCTACGCCCTACAAGTTGATATATAGCTCCAAACCTTATTTATTATTGATTAATCTATGAGAAAGAGTTCTAATTGTGTTTTTGATCAATAACATAAGAGTACTCACATCAGTGTTATATGCCGTCATTTAATTAATGAAAGTTGTATAAATTCATAAATTGATTTCAAATAGCATTTAATAACTTTCAAACAAGATAGTTGAAAGAACAAAAAAGATAACATAATCTTGCAATTAACTATTTAAACTATTTCTTTCCGATTAATTAATAGATAGACGATAAAAAATAACTAAAAATGACTGCTCATACTCATTCACAACTTTGTATTTAAAATATAAAGAATAGATCAAAGTTTTAATTTTTTTTTAAAAAAATGGGCTGGCGATCTCACCCGTTTATGCTAGCAAATCGGCCAAGTCAGACTCTAAAATACATAATTTTGGCCAACGCCTACTTTGGGCTTTCTCGAAACGACGTCGGATCTGGTAATTAGCAAAATCCTCTCCTTTCATTCGCCATCACCGCGCTTTTGGAATCACAGAGCAACCGCAGCAGCATCGTTATTTCAAGGGCGGCGTCGTCAAAACGCATCGTTTCCCTCCTCCTCCGAGTACATCGCAACACAATCGCACGACGACAGAGAGGTTGAGGTTGGTTTTCGCCATTCTTCTTCTTCCCACAATGGCCGACAAACCCCAACCGGTTCGCGTAGCATACTGCCCCGTTTGCTCCTTGCCACCCGAATACTGCGAATTCGGACCCGATTTCGAAAAGTGCAAACCCTGGTTGATCCAAAACGTACCGGACCTATACCCCGAACTTCTTAAAGGTATCAACTGTTTTTTTTATTTTTTATTTTATTTTTCCATCTCTATGGTAAGTAATTCCAAATTCCCAATTTATTCCTTTTTTTTTATAATTTGATTCGTTCGTATTACGTTTGTGTTTCTTTGTTGGCGCAGAGGCGAATGAAAAGGAAGCTGATAAAGTTGCTGATAAGCTACAAAGTGCCGGTATATCTTCAGGTGCTAGTGATGGAGCTGCTTCCTCAGGTTCTTCTCATTTTGATTTATTAATTTTTCTGTGTATTAACGATTGAGTTCTGAATTGTGATTAGTGTCTTGTACTGAGATCAGTGTATTTTGCATTCATTCGTGTGGATGTGTCATGAGTATTATGCTGATAATTTTTGTTTAACCAATATTTTTCCTAAACGAAGAACAAATTGTGAGTGCATGTAAATGTGAGAGAGTGTGTGTGTGTGTGTGTTTTCCCTTTGATGGGAATGCAATTGATGAAGATGAAGATTCCACAAATTTCAAACCTGACATGTCAGTGTGTCACTATGAATTTGGATATCTTGTTCAGTATTCAATTGTCTTCATTTTGGTTTTGATACGTTTGAAGTGATTGCAATTTGATTGTAAACTGAATATTGTTCTTGCACGGCTTGCCAAAGCCAATTGGTTATTGCATAAACATTTTGAAGTCACCCCTCATGGTTTGTTTTTATGATTTAGCAACAAAGCAAGAAGATGTCAAACGTCTTCCTGGTGGGAAGATAAAGAAAAAGGCATGTCTTTGTGTTCTTCTGCGTTCTCGAGTCTTTTGATACTAAATGTTGTAGTTCCAGTCATTTGATGTGATCTTAAATAGCATCGTTTTACAGGATAAGCAAGAGGTTGTTATCGAGAAAGTCATACGCAACAAACGAAAATGTATCACCACTGTGAAAGGACTGGACCTCTTCGGTGGGCTATATTTTTCATTATCTCGACTTATCGTTACATAGGTGCCGTTGTTATTTAAGTCAGTCTTTTTTATTGCATTTCAGGTGTTAAGCTAAGTGATGCTTCGAAGAAACTCGGTAAAAAGTTTGCTACAGGAGCCTCTGTTGTAAAGGTTAATAATTATGAGCTTTTAGATAGTAGGCATATTCAGTTATTTAGTAGATGTTCATGATATCTTATACTACTGTGGATTGATTGGTGTCAGGGCCCTACTGAGAAAGATCAAATTGATGTTCAAGGGGATATATCTTATGATATTGTGGAGTTCATTACAGAAACATGGTCTGATGTGAGTGATTTCAATCTCCATTTGTTTGATATTTCTAACCAGTAAAATATACAACAAAATTTAGTGTTCTCATGTTTCAGTAATATCTTCTCTGTTCTTAAACTTCGTTATTCATTTGTGAACAGAGGCGATTAGATATTTTAATGTGGTTATACATACTTGTAGTAGAGAAAGTCTGAATTTCAAAGTGTCAATCTGCTGACATCAATTTATATGATTTATAGAACAGTTCATTTACCTTGGATGCAACTTTTGTATGGAGCAACGTATTATATTTATACTTGTAACATTTGTTTCTCTAACTGTAGTAAGCTAGTCTCTTGTTAAATTGGGATTGTGTTGGATCTATTAGTAGTAACATGTGTGATGCCTAATCTCATTCAGAGAAACAACATGGCATCTACGTGCCTTTTGTATAATTTCTTTTTCTCAGTGATGATGAATTTGGCGATTAAAATTAAGTTTTGTAAATGTCAGCTGTAAAGATGCATCCTTTTTTTACTATAGATGTCACTGGCTAAGCTGGGCATGCTTATGGAAGAGATGTTGGGTTTTTCTGTTTTTTTTTTTCTTTCTTTTGTGACAAAACGCCTTGGCATTGCCTGATCCATGCAGCTAACCCCAGCTAGTGGGATAGTGCTTAGATGTTGTTGGTTGAAGAAGAGATGTTGATAGTGAGACTTTTTTCTTGACTTATCTGTTTCAGAACCAGCTTGTCAGACAATTTAAAGTGATATAGCTTTCAAAATCAAAATGGAATATATCTTATTTTAATGTCTTATTTTAATTAGATAGAAGTGCATCTTTTGTAATGCATTTTTTATGTTTATAGTATGATTAATCATAAAACAGTGAGGGGCTAAGTCCACATAAAACACCAATCATATGGACGAGACACCAGTGTGAAGATATACTAGAATATGCTTGAAAATATGGATCTATAACTATAAAGGGCTGTGAGCAATATTTCCATGGTTCGTTGATTGATAAAGTGAGGTGTCTTTGTGCAGGTCGAGATCAGTTTTTCTGCTTTGCCTATGTTATAAATACATCTCACTGATTCTTTATAAATTCCATAGTTCCTTCTCCTCCAAGATTTTGAAACTTAAATATGATCGCTGAACTATCTTCCTCCTGCAGGTGCCAGAAACTGCAATTTACTTTATTGAAGATGGGAAAAAGGTTCCAGCTGCTTGATCTTGAAAAATCCTGTGATAGAGTTTGGAGTTTGGACTTATGGCTTGATTCAGCTATATTTCTGTACTTTTGAAGTTAAAAGTTGATGTTTCAACAACATCTTTAGGCTTTAGGCCATTCAAGTCACTCCACGCAGCATTTTCTCTCATTATTAGTGTGGCATGATCCCTGATGGACATATCAGCATAAGTATTTACGGTAAAACTATTCCTGAATTAATAGTATGCGTGTATAGAGCCAAAATGATGAACCGGTTCGTTTGCTCAATTTTGTACTTGCATGGAGGTTTTATTCATTTAATGGATGCTGAAGAATTTTTGCTGGAAAAAGGTCTGTTTGTATATATTGCAAAATTCAATTCCTTGATCTAATCTCCCTCGTGGAATATCCTTCTGGTAGTAAAGACTTTAGACTAATATGGTGTTTAGCGTCTGTGAACTCTCAACCAGAAACCAGACTTCAATGTCCTTGTTGTCTTTAACATTAGTTATTGTGTGATCTCAGTTAATGTATCGAGCTTAACAATTGGAAATCTCGTATATCCGTTGAACAATAGCAGAGTAAAATAGGTCCAGGAAAGCGTAGATGATGCAAAGTATTTGTAAATTTAGGTGCTTTTTCAATTAATTAATTTTTCAATGCCACTAGGAGTAGGATAGTGGTGAGGGGTTTAGGTAGGTAGCATTCAGTCATGGATTCAAATTTCATTGCCTTAAATGTACAAACTTCCTCCGGTGTTCTACAGGTTGCCGTGGGTTGAGTGGATTGTTGCTCATGGTTTATTTTAGCCATTATAATTATATTCATATTATATAAAGCATGATTTTAGTTTAACAACTTCGACGGTTATAGAAATTAAACGTTTGATTTATGAAAAGACATTTTTAGGAAATAAGGATTTATAAAAGATTGTTTTACAAAAGCATTTATGAAAACATTTAATTGAACCTGTTTATGAAAACATATCTTATCTTATTTACAAAATTTATATTCACCATTACGAACGTTATGAACATGTTTACGAAATTATTTACCAAAATGATTATGAAAGCTTACAAAAGAATTTTAGAAATCATCAAAATCTTTTAGAAAAGCCACGAGACCATTGTTTTATTGCATAAAGATCATCATGTTGCATGTATATGTTCATAGATTTCAATGTTTATGATCATGTAATTTCTATCATGTTATTAGTTATCATGTTCATGTTATTATATTTAAATTGCTTTCACGGGAGTGACATCTAAGATAGAACTGTAAGTCAGCGATAGTCTACATTGACCATAGTATACCTCGTATGATCGTCATTTAGAATAAGATTCAGGCATGTAATTTAGAGTGGCTAGTCCGTGAAGTCCGGACATGGCAATGGCTGTGAAGTCGGGCAACAACACATAGTTTAGGGCAATGGGCATGACGCCCGATAATAGCATCATCATTATAGCCATACTATATTTCTTGAGATCTGTCTATCTATATACCTCTCCAAATGCTATTCATTTTAATGTTTTTATAAAATCTTTATTACTAGTATTATTATGATATTATAATGATTTTGCATGATAAGCGTTATATGTTTTCATATGTGTGTCCATGTTTTGAAACAATCTGTGGGTGTTGTGGGTGATCGCTCGCTCACTAAGGCTCTCCCCAAAGTTTTCTCCCCTCAACTCCCTTTCCAGTTGCAGGTTAAGATGTAGCAACAACTTCAAGGAGATCATAATTGGTTACGCAATGTTAGGATTCTCGAGTAAGCAATCACCTTGAGGTGAAGCTATCCTTAAGATCATGTTAGAGTTTTATTTTATTTTATATTTCTGTCAATGTCTAGAGTGCTCTAGTCGTACACAGGAAAGATCTTTGGACCATGTCGTGTATTTTATAAATAGAACTATGTTTACTTTAGTTACATTTTTATAAATTAAAAAGTATGTTCTGTGAACAATACATTCTTAAGAGGCTTTCCTAAGAGAACTAGTCATTTGCGTTGATTTTCGAGTCGTTACACCATGATACACTAAACACAAATGTTTCTATAAGGTGTGAGAAATTGTTATAGTACGACTATAACAGATTGAACTCATGGTACTAAAGCAGTGTGCTTGTGGTGGCCATTGCCTTGTAAAATCAGCAATGGGGTAGTTGAGTATGTTTTTGTGTATCTACTGTGTATGTAGTTGAGTATGTTTTTGTGTGTCGATTGTGTGTGCGGAAGTATATCTTTCAAAACCAAGACATTCGTGATGATCTCTTTTCACATAGTTGTGCCTTGGTTTTGTAAAGTATATATTTCCTTCTTTCGACATTGATGGCATTGTTGAAGAGGGCGAAGTGAAAGGATTTTGGAAATGAAGTGGGGAAAAGTGATTGAGTTTCTGACCATACAATTGGTCTGAAATGGAGTTCGAAATAAGGGGAACTGCAACTATCTTGTTTTGATGGATGGTGGAGTCTACTCTGTTGGAAATTAGTCCTGAGCATTACTCTGCAACTAAAATCCCTACTTATTATTAATCATGCTAGTGCTGAGCAACCTTATCTAATTACTAGGTGGTTGGGGGGAATTTCTAATCTTGATATTACCTAATGAGTGTGCTTCCTACTACCTAATCGTTTACGTAACGTGTATATCGTAGAGATGGTCTTATAATGACCTAGTGTCATCCAATACATACATCATATACATACATCACATGCTTATGCATGGGGGGAAAATGGGGATTCTCTTACGCGCCTTAGGGTCGCGTCCTTCTCGTTACTTTCTACCCATTGTTCTCCTTTGTAGTCTGTGGGATCTCATCCCTTGGCGGCTACAACCTACTTTGTTTTCATATCGTCGACGATCAGGCAGCGCTGTTACCTGAGTGGCAGCTAACCACGAATATATGAAAGCATACTACATCGAGCGGCGATAGGGAATTAATCATCCTACTCGTGGAATGGTGAGTGGGTCTACCCTTACAGTGACACCAGGAGTGGACTCATACTTATTGTACTTTCTTCTTGACTTGCTTGACTTTCTTAGAGTCACCTCTTCATGACGTGAAAGCTTAGACTTTACTTTACTTCCTTACTTTACTTTCTTAGATCAGGACGAAGCCTACGTTCAGGTCTGAGCTTACGTTTCTTGGTCATAAACCAGTCATTCTTGCTAGGCTGGCGAAGGCTTGTCATGCTTGACGTGCCAAGAGAGGGGGATACCCTATTATATAACTATGTACTTCCTTCCAAGTACACTGGACCCTCTATGGCCAGAACCTTCTTAAGATCTTACTTTTTTCCTAAGGTTCATTTATGATCTTTAATAGAGTTAGGTGATAACTTCTAGTTATCTAAGGTTGTCCTAAAGCCTGAATGACAATCATGCCCTCTAAAACACCCTAGCTGGCTGGCTTATGCTTAAGTCATGAGCCCTCTAGACCAGGTTGCTGTCTTCTGATGGTGCAGACTCTGACCGTTCACTATTACCTCTTTAAAGTAGAGTTTTACTCAAAATATGGACCGTTTTAAAACTTTTTCGTAACTACTAATACTAGGAAGTGTAGAGCCATGCGTATACTTAGCCGTATAACCAGATATAACATACAATATGGATATCATACATACGTCCACATAGGTACACATACGTAGGCCCAAAAGCGTCTATCCTGCGAGTGGGCTTCACAAGACGCACTACTCATCATCTTTTCCACCTACTGCCGCAGAAACTAGGTTAGACGCAACCCGCAACACATTAAACGGGTTGAACATGATTTCTCTCTCATCTGGTGACAAAACAACGTGATTCTGGTGGCTATGGAACCGAAATGAAGAGCTCTACAAGACCCAAGCGATATCTTTACTAATCAAATTCAGAATTTTATAGGTTTGTCACAGATTTCTCACAACCTCTTGTTGGATTCTCACTCAAATTTCACGATCCATAGCTCGTTAGATTCGTCTTTGTGGGCTCTACAATAGCCCTATGGAGAACGAACAAAATCGGCGATGCATGTGACTTTAGGTTTTCGATCCAAGCCATGGTTTTAGCCGCAATTTCAAACTTGAAATTCTCCCTCAATACTCCGTCAAACGCACGTTCTTTGCCTCTACAGACTCAAAAAAAAAAAAAAAACTCAAGGAAATTGATTTTGGGTCTTTAGGGTTCATGCATGTCTATTTCTTAAGCTCCTTCCTCAAGATCATCCATTAGAAAAACACAACCAGAGATCGCATCTATGATTAAATATCAAAGAAGCTCTGATACCAATTGCTGAAAAAATCACCTTTATCATTTTGAGTCTAATCAAGGCATGCGACCTATAGATGAAGATCATTGCTAACTCACATATTGTTCATCTAAATTTTCTGAAATTAGTTAAAGAAGAAGTTGCACACGAGGCTATGATGTAGAGCTCAGAGAGAGAGATGAGAGAACAAGGGAGAGAAAGGAATTGTGTGGAGAGAGAGAGAACATTTTTCCGTATTCCCTTCTGTCACATGTAAGTTGGGTGTATCAATGGGGCAACGCCCATTTATATATAAGGTTAGGAAAATGACCCCTCGTCGTATCAACAAATTAATAAACCAGGTCACCCATTATAGCAAGGTCCATACATAATGTTCATAATAATATCCACTATATGAGAAGTGTTTAACAATAATAGGGCTAATAACAATAACAATCATAATTAATTGAGCTAAAATAACACACTAACTATTTTGACATCTATATTAATCTAAGTCCAATTTTATCTAAATTTATGGTAGTAAAAAAAAAAAAAAATCCAACATATAAAACACTTTTCTGCACTAGCCTATTCCCGTCCTGATTTGGACTACGTTCTGTTTTGAAACAAACCAAGCATCTATGAATCACGTTGTTGTTTAATAAAATAGCTAAGTATGGCATTGTATGATTGTTTCTAGTATTTCAACAGTTGATATTTAAGATTTGAGTCACCTGAGTTATAAATTAGTAGTACTAATTAAAAACTTATCTGTATATTAAATTTACTTAATTCCAACAAAATTAATTAGAATTTAAAGCTTCAAATACTTGTGTTTTCACATGTTATCGAATGTTATCGAATATTCAATAAGTTCTCGTACTTTATGAGCTCTACCTCGCCTAGTTCAAGCTACTCCCATCCATTGTGCTCGAATGAGAACTTGGAAGAGTCCAAAGTCATATATGCCAAAGTTTGTGCAATCTGATTATGTAGACCATGGAGTCTAGATTCATCTAATCAAATTAATAAGCCAAAATTTGAGCGTCATATATTCACCCACTTTCAACAACTTTTAAAATTAATATATTCATTCTTATATTTTTGAAGACCAACTTGACCCATGCCAACAGTTTTATAAACAAAAATTTAAATATTTACTCAAAATAATAGGACACAACGTTTGAACAAATGTTGAAAAAACAAGAAAAGAAACAGCCAAATGATATTGACAAACGCCAAACCCAAAAACGTAACCTCATAAACTTCATATTATATACATGTTAAACCTCCACTATATTTATATCAAAAATGGTTTTTTCTAACACCAACCATAGTTTAGATAAGCATGTATAAACGTCATACTTAGTCTCTCTCATGCATTAGAAAATTCATACTCATGTCTTATATCTTATATCTTATATCTCTCCTCCAGATACGTAGCATACCTTCCCAGCTTCAGCTTCATATTAAAAAGTGATCTTAAGCCACACACATAACACCAACCATGGTTGAAGCTGCAGCGGCTTCTTCCGTGTACGCCGTTATTGCCAGCTGGCTCACACCCTCTTGGCTCTTCATCTTCGTCAACCTCGCCATCGGAACCATCGCCATCACCTCTCGTTTCGCCAGCACCCACCCGAGAACGCAACAACAACGAGGCGACTCGCCGGGTCAACTCGCCCGTTCTGCCTCCCTCCTCGACCGACTCGTCTCCTTCAACCTCGGCCGCCACAAACACTACCAGCCGCCGACGGAAGAACACGGGTCCCCCGTCGCCGCCGGCGACCCGGTCCAGGAGAAACGCGAGCCTCCCCGACTCGCCCGAGCCCCGTCCCTGTTGGACCGAGTCAAGTCGCTCAACCTCGGAGGACTCTACAAGACCGAAGAGCAAGAGGACCGGAGCCCCGACCCGGATGGCCCAATCCGAAAGGAGCTGACCCGGGCGCCCACGCTGTTGGAACGGCTTGTGTCGATGAAGCTGTACCGATCGAAGTCAATACATGAGAAGCAGCAGGAGCCTGGATCCGGATCCGAACCCGAAAGTTCGGGTAACGGGTCGGGTCCGGGGCAGTTGGCGGACGAAGAGGAGGAGGAGGGAGTGGACAAGAAGGCTGACGATTTCATCAAAAGGTTTAAGCAACAGCTGAGGCTGCAGAGGCTTGACTCCATTCTGCGTTACAGAGACATGCTCAAAGGGAATTGAATTGAAGTGATGAATGGAAACCGTTCCGGTTTGGATCACACTTGGATTCTCTGCTTGTAAAGTGAGCGAAGAAACGAATGATTTATTTCGCCTTAGATCATTTTGTAATACGTTGTAGCAGTGGATAATCAATCCTACATCAATTTCATTTTAAAGGGTGCCTATGTTATCTTTTGGATTCATGGTTATTTTGAGGGTTCCTTGGATGCCCGTAGATTGAACTCTTTGCTCCATGCCATTTATCAAGCAAGTGCCCGCCTTTGTTTGGATAAGTTTATTCGATCTACTATGTTTTATGTTATATTGAGTGTTGGGTGCACATGTTAGATGGTATAAATTAATTCATTAAAGATTTTTTTTAATTATTATATATAGATAATTTAATCTCATTTATGGGGGGAGAGTAGACTTAATAAAAGTGTGATGATAATAAATTATAAAAGAATCTACATTGACGAAAAAATGGAGTTTTTTTTTTACTATTAATTTTGTTAGAAAATTTTTCGCCTAAACTATTTTCACTAGATTCTGTTAAATCTTTTTTAATTCAAAATTAAAATTTCATTGAACTTACTTTATTTGACTCCACTAAATCTTTCCTAATTTTTCTTTATATAAAATCTTTTCTAATTTAAGATTAACATTTTCTTACTTTTTAACATTTAAAAATACAAAAAATTAAATTAAATAATTTATATAAAAAAATAAGATCAACAAATTTAAAATAATGTATGTATAGCACAAGTAATAAATTAGTAATAATAATAATAAATAATATCAATAAAAATAATATAATAATAATATTATTAATATTAATCCTAATAATAATTATGGACTAGGTTGAGAATGGACCCATGAATAAGAGTTCGAGTTAAATGCCCAACCCACTTATTTGACATGGAGAAGGTTGGACTGTCACGTTAACATAATTAACACCACCCATGAACGTGAGGAAAGTTTCACGGAACCTCTCATGATGGACGTCATCCCACTTTGAATGTGATCATTGTGGGTGAGCAGGAGATCGACAAATCGTCATAGAGCTTGAACACGATGAGCACTTGATTCAAGCTATTATGGACTAAGCCCACGATCCGAATTGGGCCTCATCATGGAATCCACGGAACCTGGACCAAGGGCCTAACCTACCCCCACAAACCTCAACCCCGGGTCTAAAGGATAAGATTTCGAATCCTAGGAGGAGTCTCCACTACTGAGAGGAAAATCGGAAACTACGTAGAAATCCCTAGTACCAAGAAAAGAATCCGCGATCACGGAAACATCCACAGTACCAGCCCTAAGAGGATACATTCACGGGTACAAAGGGACCAACTCATCAGGTATTACCTGGAACCCAATTTTTCATCTCATCCTTACTTGAGCGTCAGAGTGCTTGCAAATACTCTCGCTGCCACGCAGGAGACACACCAAGGAGGCTTGGAGTCCAACAGCTACCAGGGAAGCCTTATCTCGGTACACAAGCTAAATGGATGAGGAGGTTCTATTAAAGAGGACCAAGGGACCAGAGCTAATGTACACTTTCTAATCCCTAAACAAAAATACCTAGGACGGTTACTAACTTAGGCATCAGAGTCCCTTGTAGGTCCCCTCCTAGGCACTTTGATTGGAGCCTAAGTTGTAACACCCTAGCTTAGCAGCTTATGCTTAAGTCATAATCTGCGTCTACTAAGTTGTTATCTGCTGTGTGGGCATACTAATAGTCCCTACTTTATTCTAGAAAATAGTTAAGTTATCTGAAAGTAAGGACCCGTTTGTTTTTTTTTTGAACATAAATTGTTTTTAAGCGTCAAAGTAGAGCCATACGTGTGAACTATCATAAGTCCCATATAGTCGTATAACAGATAAATGCGGGTGCCGTCTGTCATACAGGTACATACATAATCAGTAAAGTAAACAGTACCAAGTGGGTCCAACAGTTAATGTCATACATATCAGGCAGTTATGTGTACATATCATAAATACTGTACTAGTACATAAAAAGGGCTATACATATCCTAAGCCCGTACATACTATCAGAGCTACAAAATGACATACAACAAAATACATATGAAACTAGGGCTACTCGCAAAAAGGCGTCGTCACTGATGACAGGGTCTGGGAACAGGGCTGGGCAAATCTCCGGCTCATCCTCGCTGGGGTC
>QANU01012207.1:278679-302833 GCA_003254905.1 Nissolia schottii
GAAAAATTTTAGAGAGAAATGGGAGAGAGGGTTCGGCCAAGGCTGAAATGGGAGGAGAGAAATTTGATAATTTTGGAATTTAATTAAAAAGGTGAATAGTGGAAAGTATGGGTTATGATTTGATGAGGTATGGTGAATGACATTTTGGAAGCTTGATTTAGGGAAATTGTCTTTGACTAATCTCCCCCAAAACCGTGCATCCATCTCCATTCAGCTGAGGAGATTTTAATTTCTCCCAGTCCCGGTTCGCTCGTGTTTTATCGCTTGCAGTCTCGGTGCGTCGCGCACGGTCGTCCGAAAAATATTCCGTTTGAACCGTCGCGATCCTCTATTTCCCACCTACCTAAGGGTATTAATATTAAAGGTGCTTGTGAAATTTTTCTCCGGGAGATTATTTTCACGTACACCGTTTTGCGTGCCAAATTTCATCGGCAACCGATGGCGGTTTGGTTGTGCGCCGAATTTTCCACCGCGACACGTCGAAATTCCTAGCGATATTTTAACTAAAATTTTCTAATTAACTCTCTAATCGTGCTTAGAAAATTAATTAATCATTTATATTTTACGAATATTTTTCTAAGGGAAAATCGAGATGTTACATAAGTGCACCCAACTCATCAGTGGCGACCATGCTCAAGGGAGAGTCACTATATTTTGGACAAAACATTGGCATCCACCATGGCCCCCAGTAAAACATGTTACCAAGTGGCTTCAAAAACACAAGAGGGGGGGTGAATTGGGTATACAACTATTTCACAAAACTTTTTTTTACTTGGAAAACAAGCTAGACAATTTCAACAAAGATATAAGAACAAGCAATAAAGCAAGCTAGCACAAGTAATGTTACGATGCCGGATTGTCATAACGATACCAAATCACTACTTTAGAGCCCACAATTATTTTTTCTTATGGGCTTCTAATGATGTGGTGTTTGTTGGCCTTTTCAGGTGCCCAACGCTACACCGCTTGGAGCTTCTAGTGTCAATTCTCCTTAGTTCTAAGATATTCCAAGTGAGTGGAGGTTCCGGCGCGTCGGCGGTGCCACATTAGTGGTCCGTCAATCAAGTCAATTATGCTTACAACATTTATAATATTATCTGCTTATTACCATGTTTATATGATGACACACTTATATGATGATATGCTAGGACAGAGACTTGTGATTATATGATGCATGATGAAACTTCTAGAATTGTATGGTTAGGCTTACATAACAGACCCTAACTAAGGGAAGGTTCCAAGGCTAAGACTTGGTATTTAAGTTGTCCACTGTGACGCGTCTCTCTTACCTGGGAACCTTCCCTAAGTACGGGACCTTAGTCCTTAATCTCCGACAAGTAAACAAGACTACATTGACTAAGAATACTATCTTCCATAATTAGTAGGCTTAGGACCTAACAATTTGGGTGATCAATCTAGTTAAAAGACTTCACAAACAGTATGTCTTAGGGTAGATGACTCAGTTCGGTATGGGGTTAACATTCCCATAAATCAGACTTAGTATTAGATAGCTTAAGGGCATGCGTACCCTCACAGATCAGAGTTAGTATCATGCAACTTTAGGGTATGCGTACTGTCACAAATTCAGGTGATAAAGAGTGTAAGACTCCGCATATTTAGGGTATGCGTACCCTCACAAATTCAGCATCCGAGTTCCAGCGTACTCGAAACTGCAAGGGTTTATCCTGACGAAGCAAAATCGAATTAAGGCTCCCTTGAATTGAGGATCAAGAGGCATCTCTCCTCACACCTCTCCACTGAAGATAGGCATACGCTATAGACAAATCAAATTTATTCCTCAACAATCGTTTACTCAAATTTACCTCCTAGTTTGTTATATGTTTGATTTATCATTCCGTTATATACATAAATATATATACACACACAACGTCTTATGTGTAGTATTTGTGTGATATCAAAATACCTTCTCCTGAGATGACAAACCCACCCCTCTGTCAAATGATATTTTTCAGACATAATAAAGGAAAGTGAGAAAATCCCTCTCGTCCAATAGACAAGTTTCAACATCAACGGTAAGCTCTACTTTGCAGTGCAGTCTACCAAAGTTATGTTAGTAAATATGCTCCGAATTATTAAGGTAAGATCCCCTCATTTAGATCTTACGTATTTAACTACATTTTCGTACATTTTCGGCATATTTCCTTTTCAGTGGTAATGAAGCTTCATTCCTTTTCAAAATTTAGATCGAACACTGAACATTGAGGAATGTATTTTCTTGGAGAATTTGACAAGCAACTTCAAATATAATATACTGATAAGGAAAACTGATTGTAATGAAGCACAAACCATATATTAAGTATCAGGGAGAGAGATTCCAGCAATGACAAAACAGCACCCCTATCCAAATAACC
The DNA here is from genome assembly GCA_003254905.1 of Nissolia schottii. Taxonomy (NCBI): domain Eukaryota; kingdom Viridiplantae; phylum Streptophyta; class Magnoliopsida; order Fabales; family Fabaceae; genus Nissolia; species Nissolia schottii. The sequence goes on from QANU01012207.1 coordinate 281,052, forward strand.
ATATTCTTTCCTAACGGATGGCAAAAAGGAGAAAGAGACTCTCAACAAATTCAGAATGCAAGGGAAGAAAATAAATAAAAGAACAATGAAAAACCGCACGAAACCACTTTCCCATCAGGCATCTTGGGACCCCCAACAAAACTTTCAGCTGCATAAATGACACTCTGAAGGAATGAACAACTACTGCTGCTTGCACTCTGGAGGCCTCTCACCTGCCTGACCATCGCCTAGCTGTGCTTTTCCACTCTTCTGAACATGCATAGCCAAAATGGAATCAGAAATAGAAAGCCCAGCGCCAAATAAAATTAAGATCATGTTAACTACAACGGCATCAAGCCATCAAATTAAAAGAAGAAAACACTAGTGATTGAGAACATACTTTCAATATTTAATTTAGATCAAAAAACCAAAATATCATACCTTATGTGCTGATGACTGCAGCAACATTCCGAAGCAAAATTGACACAAGGCAGGTGGAAAACAAATGCGTCAATTCAAGATAACAGAATACCCAAAAAGCAAGGTTTCAGCACTTCAAATCAATTAACACTATACCTTCTTTTTGGTCTTACTCTCTTCCTCATCTTCATCATCATCATCTTCGTCTTCCTCCTCGTCATCCTCATCCTCGTCATCTTCATCCTCCTCAATATCTACATCCTCGTCATCATCCTCCAAGTCTCCAAACTCCTCACCCTCAATGGCCTCCCCAGTAAACCATGACACAGCATGAGGGATAATCTTGTCTCTTATTGTTGACCTAAACAAGAATCAAAATCCACTGAGGATGAGGGAAAGGCAGCATGTGCACAACAGGTGTGACACACTAGAAAAACAAGACTTAGTTCACATAAGTGAAAGGCAGTTATGCTCACCCAACGTCATAGTCTTGTTCCATCTGATTCTGAAGTTCCTCTGCCTGTAAAACCAAAAAAAGTAAATGAAATTGTTAAAGAAATATTAAAAAGTAAAACATGAAATTTATTACCAGCCTTAAATATATTGAAACGGACTATCATACCAAATCTTCATCAATGTCATCTCCATCTTCAGGAACTTCGGGTGGATTGAAAAAATTGAAGAAACTTTCACATTTTTCAGTCTTGGTAATGGGTTTAGCATTCTTTGCACCCTTCTTAGGTTTTTTCTTCAGAATCTTCTGCGTCAAGCATTTTCCTGGGTACCATTGAATTTCCGTCCTACGGAAAAAAAAGACCAGTAAACAAAACTTATTCAATAACAACTTAACCCTTTTCTACATGATGGTAAACCATGGAAAAAAGGTGGAATGATACCATTGTGGAAGAAGACTTGCTTACCCGATTGCTTTCTCCAATATAGGTTCATCCTCATCAATCATATGATATGTTTTTGTCAGGACAGAATTTGAAAAATAAGGATTAGTATCAAAGAAGAACTCAAGCTTGAATCCTTTAGGATCTTCTACCCTGCTCCACTTGATATCTTTGATATACTTGAGTGCATCTTCATCACGCTCCGAAATCTACTTTGGAGAGAAGCAATAAGAGGACAACTGAACAAGTAACTTTGGTGCAAAACTTATAGAAACATTAGGAAGGGTAGGTTTACAAATGAACATCATTAACTGACCTCTTCAGCTAGCACATCATTGTGTTTCATTGCATTGAGCCAAAAAGCAGGCACTCCTTTCTCTACAAAAATCACAAGCAAACTGATATATCAGGGTATCAAAACCACTTAAAGAATAGGGTGAGTATTGGTAATAACTACCTTTATTCTCCTCTGTCTCAGTTGTCGTTTCATCTGTTACTCCTTCCACTTCAGTCGAACCAGTTACTATTTCAAACCGCTGCATCCATTCATAATAAGTTCAGCGATGAAGATATTGCATTAAATGTTCCAATACAACAGAAACAAGAACTTAAAAATTTTTGCAAGAAAACATAAGCATGCTCGAACTGGATAAAGGAACAAGCAATGCCTGCCTTAAATATCACAGTGCCTGATTTCTAAGAGGAGCAGATTATGCAACCAAATCAAACAACAAATAGAAAGATAGTGTATAACATCATATGCAACTCTACAGTTACAGATTCCTCAGCATACCTTTGTGTACAATGGTTGATACAGAATTTGGTATTTAGCTTCAAGAGCTGCTTTCTCCTCAAAATATTTGGCCTCAAATTCATCATGTTTACCCTGTAAAGTCAGAACACAAATTCTCAAGATGACATTATGAAATAACACTTGCACATTCATTCAACTTTCCCGAGTAGCTAACTTTTAGCAAACACAAAACAATAAAGCAAAGTTCATGTCCAAACAATTAAAGCAATTGAATTTGAAACTCAATAGATCATCACAAATGCAACAAGGAAATAGCATTTTACATTAATGAAACCACAGAAACCTATCCTCCTTATCATGTGTCAACTTCAGATGCACTTGCCATCTAACACTTCCATCAGGGGGTTACATTCTCTTCCCCATAGTGAATTTTATTGAATTTTTTCTCCAGATTCTCTTCTTAAGAGAGTCACTAGCAACCAACCTATTATTTTGGAGCCAACTAATTTGTAATGAAGTAAAGTTTTCAAATTCACCCACTCTCATATTCCCAACATAACCAGTATTTTCTTAATTACAAGCGTATACACAATAAATATGTTCTATTCTGTCAAAAAATTTATAGGACGGAAATATCATACAGTAAACAAACAAACAACATGAAGGAGAATTCAAACAATCACAAAAAAGTAGTATCACAATTCACAACAATTAAGCTTTGCAAAGCGAGAATAAACCTGAATCTCTCTGAGGACCTCAACACGCTTCCTGACATTAGGGGATAAGCTCTCCAGCACATCAGAGTGCTGCCCAGCCAGGCTCTGTATCTTGCTCTGCACATACAAAAATTCAGATATAAAACATAAGTAAATTTTAACTTGGTCCTTGAAATTTTTTGTTTAAACAACCAAAACCATACTGTTTGCAAGGAATTAAAATGTTAAAAAACTGGTGTTTACGCAACTTCTAGCTACATGGACTAACATGAAATCTTTTAAAGACTAAGCGTATGAATTTAATCGTTAAAGGGCTAGAATGTTAAAACGAAGATCTCTCACGGATCCAAGTTTAGTTTCACTCAAATAAACACAGCCGAGAACCAATTAAATCTAATTTAACAAAGATACCAAAAGAACTCGAAACTTTGATAATCCAGCAACAACAAAAAAACAAACCAACCCACAAATCTTCAATAAACCCAGCAAACAAAGCATCAAAATTTACCAAAAATTTAAAAATAACTGGGTTTTTGGTAATAATAAAAAAAAAGACAGAAGCTTTGTTTCAATTCGAATGAAACAAATTCAGAGGCATACCTTGAGAGCATTGACTAGGTCTGCCCGATTTTCTTCGTTGAGAGCTGCGCAGATAAATCAAAACACAGCGCAAGAATCGCATGAGAATCACAAAAACAACTGAACTGAAAGAGGAAAATAGAAGAAGAAAGGAATTGGTGAGACTGAAAAATACCGGAACTGAGATCGGCCATGCTGAAGTTATCGTTGCTCATTATGAGATGAAGAAGAGAAGGAGGAGCGCGTGGTGTGAGAGGGAGTGCAGCAGGAGAAGAGTGCTAAAACCCTAGATATATACTATTGATAGAGAGAAGAAGGCGCACACAACACAGTTAAGAGGGTTTCTCCTGAACGGGGTTGCTCTCCCTCCTTTTTATAAACCAAAATTTTCAATTATTATGATTACTAGTGGGCTTAAGAGCTTCACGTCTGAATTACAAAGAATAAAATGGTAATGTACGTGAGTGAGGAGATTACGGGTCGGGTCGGGTCGGGTCGGGTCGGGTCGGATTTGGAGAAAATAACACCCAATTCAAGCAAATCTTTATGGATTGCGTTGAGTTGGTTTTGCCGATTGTTAAACCTGACCCAATTCAATCCAACCAAAAATGGGTTGGATTGAGTCAAGTATTTGAGTAACCTGATTGTTTGTTTAGAAAAATAATCACAAGTAAATTAAAAAGACGGAAGGAAGAAGGAGCTACCTCTTGTCAGTAACGCAGGAAGACGGATACAGTTTGTAGTCAATAGTAATGAATGGTCTACATCGGCCAGTAGATATTATGTGCAATATGTGCAGTATGTGTATTTATGTATTACAACCTAATTGTGTACGGTGTATGGACCAAATGACTGTATATACATATATCTTTATCATAACCTCTTCTGTATGATCGTCTCGTAGACTAGTTCTCGTATAAGTCCATTGGGACTCTATCGCTTGCATATTTATAAACTTGCCTTTCTGAACGCGCATGGCTCCTAGTTTGTAAATAAGTAGGGAAAGAAAAAGTTTAAAATTGTTGTAAAAGTATTTGCAAAGCTAAAGGTATAGGATAGAAGTAACCCCAACCAATGGAGAAAACAACCATGTGAGCATTGTTTACTACGTACAGGTAAGCGGCTAGCAGAGGTGTTACAAGGTGCACATAGTCCAATGTATGACCTTGTTTTGATTGTTTTATTAAGGAAAGAAAATAAAAATAAAAGAGGGTTGATAAGGAGGGATTGCCACGGTTTCGTACAAGAATTTTGAGGGAAAATGGGATTAATGAAGAAATTGGATGAATAGTGTGAAGTATGGTGTGTATAGTGCAAGGTATGGACTTTGGTAATTCATGTTTTGGAGAAATCAATTAGTTTTGGGGGTGAAGTCATGATAAATCACGGCTCCCATGGCTGAAATGGAAGAGAAATTCAATTAAATATTATAATGTGAATAATGTGTTTGATCGTGTTTGGGCGAGAAAATTTTTAACCACAGCTTGACACGTGTCTAAAATTGTGTGGGCCCCGTGGCGAGATTTCTCAGCTTTTAGTATATAAATTGTCTAAAGCTTCACCTTTCAAACAATAAATATTCCATTTCATGTAATAACTCATCATTTTAATTGTTATCCCTACCAAAACACATATGCACTTAATAATGTAATAAATATAACAATTAATGTGTAAATATGGTACCCGGTTTTCCTCTAAAGTTTCATACTTCCATGGGTAGTAACATGATTGTCTAAGAGGATGATGACTTTGGAAACAAAAAACCATTAAATAGATGGCTTTTCATAGCCTACAGTAATTTTTCTTTTAGCTTCTCCATAGCCTCGTCATAGCCCTGCAAAAAAGATGATGGGTTTTTGATATAATCTATTTCTAATAATAAGAAATGGAAATGGTTCCACGACTCAAGCTACGCTATGCGGGAGTGCAAATTTCTTTATTCCAAGTGGAAAAAATTGTCACATGAAGTGAAAATTCCCAAAGAACATCTAAAATTGGTTTATTGTGTAATGGTCCTCATCCATAATTTTAGAATGAATTCCTGTGAAATCAATTATAGATCTGACTATACATCTTATAAACTCTTATTTTAAGTAAATACCTCTTAAATTTAGAGGTTATATGTTTTTGTTAGACTACACCTAATTATATTTATTTAGAAATTAAATATAATTATAATTATTAAATAATTATAATTATTGTCTAAAATGTTAAATGTACTATTTTATTTCATGATATAAATCTTCACTCTGCAATCAACATCATCCGAAATATTTTAGATTTGACATAGACATGTTAATTCAGAAACATAACAGATTTATGTATTATTTGTTAGACTAAAGCAAACCCTAAAAGGCAATAGGGATGTAACATCTCACTCCTTCCTTAGCGAAAATTTCTCCAAATAACTGTTCGTAGGGCCCATTGTATGAGTTAGTATGCCGAGGTCAGTAGAAATTATTTTGTTGGGTATTGACAAATTCTGCTTACACTCAAATGATTCATCTCGACTCCTAGAGATGGATGAAAAACCTAAAGTGTCGGAAAAACGGAAATCGGTTCGGTTTCGAACGATTCCGCAGACACTAGAATAGCCTCCTTTAGCCAGTGGAACTGGGCAGAGGGCCTTAAGTTTGAGGAAACCATACCTTATAGGGGAAAGATTACCAAATCCCTAGAGTAAACCCCCAATCCGCAACTAGGAAGCTTTGGCGATCGCAGGAATGCAAGTGGAGTGGTTGTCTGCGGACACAAGAGCTCAATGAGGTGACAAAGGTATCTGAGGAAACTACTCCTCCAGAGAAAAAGTCACAAATGCCTTGAATGAACCTTATTTCTAGGTGGAGGGAAATTAGAGGATCGCGACGATATGCTCGGAATATTTTTCGGACACCGTGCGCAACGCACCGGGACTGCGAACGGCCAAACACGAGCGAAACGGGATCAGGAGGGGCCCACATTGGAATTCACCAAGTGATGGCTGCAGATTTTTCAAGAAAAATAATAAAATAAGAGTTACTATTCATTGATGTGACCCGATGTGACTCCATATTTATCCAAATCAATTAATTAATTAACAAATTAAATTAGAAAGGGCATAATAGTAATTTTGGCCAAAAATTTTGGACAAATCTGCCCCCACAACCCACGGCTAGCCCCCTATAAATAGCCCCTCATTTCCTTCATTTTTCTCAATTCTCTCATCTTTTCGAAGCTCTGTCGGAAAATCGTTCGGTCCGGAAACCCTACCGGAACGCTGCTGGATTCAGGAAGCAAGTTGGGACAGCCAAGCCCTCAGGGAACCTGCATCTTCCCCACCATCTTCAACCTCCTCCAAGCCTCTAAGGAAGTGGGTAACCTTAGTTTTACTCACCTCCTTGGTGGTGTTTCCATGCTTGCTTTGTTTATGTTGTTTCATGTATTATGTTAGAACTACCATGCTAGGTTTTGATTGATTCTGAAGGGTCCTGTGACCTGGACTAGATAGCAATATACTTGTTGGAACATATGTAAGATTCCCAAGAAGTGACCATGAGAAAAGAGAAAGAAAAGGCAAGGAAAACAAAGGAGTATGCTGTAGTTTCGCCAAGAATCGCTGAGCGGCCTCATGAGCCGATAAGCGGACTCATGAACCGCTGAGCGGCCCGCTGAGCGAAGTGTACCACTGAGCTGTCCTATGCTTCGCTGAGCGGCCTGTGCTGAATCTGAGCGATAAGGATGGAACATGGTTTTTAAACTCGGCAGCAGACCGCTGAGCGGCCTGAGGGCCCCTTTAAAAATGAGTTTTGGAAAAGTGGAGGAGCTAGTCTCAGGGACCACTGAGCGGACCCAAAGTCACGTTGAGTGATCTGTGAGGCAAGGGACTCATGGGAGCTGTCTTGGGCACATGGTCCAACAAGCAATGATCTAACTGATGTACATGATGGATGTATGTAATAGGTAGGATGTATGTGGAACCTTGGACAGGTTAGGATTAGGATATCATGCATCATGAGGATTGGGTTGTCAGTAAGTGTTAGGACAACCTTAGAGAACTAGAGGTTAATCACCTAATGCTTAAAGATCATAATGGAACCTTAGGACACATGTATGTAATTGTATGATAGGAAGTCTCTCTCTTGGCAGAGTCTACAGAAACGCCCCTCACCAGTCCCAAAAGGGTGGATTGGTCAATAGTGTTATCTCGCCAGTCCCAAAAGGGTGGATTGGTTAACGAGGTTAATGACACTAAAGAAAGAAAAGAAAGCATGAAAGAAAGAATGAAAGAAAGAAAAGATGAATGAGAAAAGGTGACGCCATGCCTAAGGTTATGATTATGATGATGTATGAGTCCACTTGGTTGTGTCACAAGGGCCAGCCCCTGCCTCCTACCTAGTGGAAGTTATCCCACTTGATAGGCGATGATGGACATTAGACCCCATCGGTGGTTAGCAACCACTCAGGTGTGAGCGCAGCCTAGTCGTCGTCAAGTTGGGAACAGAAGTGGTTGTAGCCGTATGGCCACGGCTACATGAGCAAAGGACTAGATGAAAGGGATGCTAACCCGGGTAAGCCGCTATGCGTAAGAAAAGCAAAGAAGGACGCTAACCCGGGTAAGCCGGTATGCATAAGAGATCCTAAGTTTCCCCATGCATATAGTATGAAATGAATGTATATGCAATAATGTGATGAATGATGATGTGAAGAATGAATATGTGATGCATAAGTATATGAGAAGTAAGTGTATGTAAGTACATGTATGAAGTAAGTACCGTCAATAAAACGCTCGAGACGGCTATGTATGTACACGAAGAAAGTAAATAAGCACGAGAACCTAGATAAGAAAGACTAGATCCCCAATCATCTAGTAAAGTAGATAAAGCCGTTCAGGACCCTAGGTTAAGATAATAATCAGTAGGATGTTAGTATGCATGTAAACATAGAAATCTCCTGAGCGGCCTAGTTCATAAGTGAGTTAAAGCAGTACCCCTACGTTAAGGTAAACCACTGAGGACAAACGTTCTCATCCCCAATCGCTTATGCTTCCAGGAGCGGACGAGTACTACGAGGAGCCCTAAGAAGAGCCACCCGCGGAGCAGTCCAGTGCAGGCTAGCAGAAGATCAGACCTGAGGACTAGCTAGTCTAGTTTTGCGCCACATAGGCATTTTTTATATGTAATTTGCTGTATATGACACATATATGTAAATTATTATAATACTCTACTGTTGTTGTAAATTATTTGTAAAGGACCATGTACTTGACTATGCTTCTGTTATAAATGCTTATGTTAGTAAGGATTAACCCTTGTAAGCTCAAGCTCTATCGTTTGTATTATATGCTTTAATTCACGCGCGGCTCATACTTTGCAAATAAGTAAAAAGTAGAAAAGTTTTAAAATGGTTCATATTTTTCTTAACTCTTTATTTTCGAAAAGTAACAAAAGATTATAAGTATTCCCACCAAGTGATCAACAAAACCAAGTGATCAACAATCTAGTAAGCATTGCGTATGACTTAAGTATAGGCAGTTAGCTAGGGTGTTACATGGGCAATAGGCTTAATGTCATTACACGTCTTACAGGGCAACAGGGCAATAGACTATATAGCAATATATTTAAAAAATTTACACAATCTTAAGGGACTACATGGCAATAGGCTGCTAGTACTTGCTGACATAACTTTGTATTATATATTTATATATCTAGATTTATATGTATATGAAGTACTATACATAAAGCTTTGAATAGTAAGATAGTACATAGTACCAACTAAAGCAGTGGTACTTTCCGTGGTCATGTATAAGTAGAATCACATTCTAGTAGTCAGTAGATATCTTCAAATGCAACATCTAATCACATTAGGAAATGATATGTGTAAGAGTTTGCTTAAGTATAGATATATATTTTCATGACACTATTGTTACGTGTAGTAACACTTCCCGTAGTGTACTGGCTGTTCACTTTGCATTGAAAATGGACGAAGAAAGCACATGTGCTGCAGTGCTTCGGTGTAAGTTATTGTGTAATGACATTAATTGTTTCCTTGTACTTGCTACAATACAGCAGGCTAGAAAAGTTAAAGAAATGGCTACCAAAAGTACATGCAAGTCATGAGTTATTAATGTGTATATCCCGTGAAAGCCTATGTGTGCACGTAGGTTTTTATTACGCATGCGAGAAATGAAGAAAATATAACTCGATCTATACCTAACATAAATTAGTTGTTGTACACAGAGGAGTACTTTCCCTTACGTGCACGCTAGCTTAAACCAAACTCGTGGTACTATACATCTTCAATTAGACATTGCAGAGGACATAATTTGGTAGCAGAGGTGGTAATAGAATGATTACTAAGGTAACAAAGGATATTAATTTCTGTGTCTTCCAGCAAATTTCAAGTCCACGAATGGTTGGAAGTGAACTGGATAGAAACTTGACGTACATATCTTTACCTAAAAAATTGTCCAAGGTTGACCACACTTATTTTGGCAATAGACATTTATTCACAGTGTACACAATCTCACAATCTCACATATGAACACAATCTCACAACTAAAGCTTTAATATGCAACTTCAAATTATATAAGCCAAAAACTGACTAAAGTTTCCCCTCACTCAAAATAGACTTAAAAAGGTTAACCAAATTTCCCCTCACTCAAAGTAGAATTAAAAAGGTTTACCAAATTTCTTGGCACAATTGTGTGAATACGGTCTCCCTGAAATATTAGAGGAATGTTAATACTATCCGAAACCGTGATGGATGGAAGAGTATTTTCACACAAAGAGTCAAAGGTAAAAAAAAGGACGGGAGTTACCCTCTCATAAAAAAAATTATTTTCATTGAGTAAATTTCTGCATTGTTGTCCTTGTTAGGAACATTCCATAGCCGAGTTATGTAGACTTTGAAAAGCCATGGAAGCTTGGTTGGCTTAGCCATGCTAATGAGATCATACCTAGCATCTATTACGCTACGAAATGGAGTTGCAGAAATGGCAGCATGAGTCAGTGTTCACAACAAAGCATAGTTATGTTTGTTTACAAAAAAGAAAGGAAGAAGATACAAAGGGTCAAAAGGAGATATGCATTATGTGAGCAAGAATTGAAAATAAAGCACTGTTTGGAAGTCTAAAAGGAAGCAAGATACATGTGTCTTACGTATAGCTTTGCTTCTTCTTTAGTTGGAGGTCCAAATGCTTGGAAGAGATCCCCTCCAGCAACTTTGCTTGGTTTTGGTTACAAAAAGATACAAAGCATGAAGAATGAAAATGGTGAAGCGTGAAAATGCAGCACATGTAGCAACCACTGAGAAAGTTGCACGTGAGTGGGAGGTGGATGAAGCGCTTGGGCGAAAAATTATTAACCACGGCTCGGCACGTGTCTAAAATTGTGTGGGCCCTGCGGTGAGATTTCTCAGCTTTTATCATATATAGATTAGATTACTATTCATAAGTCCCGTAAGCAACACTGGCTATTGCACTAGTTTTTATTTATTATCTCTTTAAATTATTTTTTTATTTTTTTCCCTTTTACAGCTTTCCTCAATTTTTGATTGATTTTTTTGTATTTGTGTATTATATTATATTTTTTTATTATTTATTTGGGTATTAACGTCAAAAATTGATTGTAAAAGGATGGCTACTATTTTTGTTTTGGGCCATTACTTACAGGCCGGCCCATTCACAACTCTCCTTCTCCATCCATTATTTCTCTAATTGACTAATTCCATTAACCAAAAAGACGGGAAAAAAAAAAAAAACCAAACACACTGCACCAACTAGCCATAGTTCCCCTTTCTCTCCCACAACCCAGAGTTTCGCGTCGTGTGCCGTTGCCGTTGCCGTTGCAGCGCTACGCGAACCACATCGCGAGCTGTGGGACCGCGAGATAGTTCATTGAGTTGTGTTGTTGCGAGTCGTAGCAGCCTGCGATTGGAAATCGGGAGAAAGGGGAAGTGAAAAATGGTGGTGAGGATTCGATTATCTCGTTTCGGGTGCAAAAACAAGCCATTCTATCGGGTCATGGCTGCTGATAGCAGATCCCCTAGAGACGGCAAGCACCTCGAAGTTCTTGGTTACTACAATCCCTTGCCAGGTTCCTTCTTCTTCTTCTTCTTTATCGAAAGCGTCTGTGTAATTTTGTTTTGTTTTGTTTTTTGTTTTTTTTTTTTCTGATTCCCAAATTGTGTAAGTGTGATTTTTATCTTATGAATGATTGAAAGTGGTTACTGTTAGGAAGAGCATGGGTGTAGGTTGATGGTTCATAATATTGATGCTAACTAATTCATTGATTATTTTGCTTCTGTGCAGGCCAAGATGGTGAGAAAAGAATGGGTCTCAACTTTGAGAGGGTTAAGTAAGTAGTAACTCTTCACATGCTTTTGTTTAAGTTCTCTTAGGGTTTGTTTGCCGGTTGGGTTTTGGAGGGAAAAGAAATGTTTTGGAAGGCTTAGTCATGGTTTTTACTTCTCTCCTGTCCCCCACGGGCAAACACGCCCTTAAATGCCAATTTGGGCAAATTGTGATAATTGAGTGGCTTTTTTAAACTCTTGATGTCTCCTTGCAACATGTTTGAGATAATGACATGGACTTGGTCATGGTTCTGATCATCACCTCCAACTCAAAGACCATAGCACTAAATGAATATTCACATTCTTTTTCTTTAGTTCCGTGGCTTAGTAATTTAAAAATATGACTGCTATCATAGATTTTTGGATAAATTACGCTAACCTCCAGTCTCTAATGGGGCTTAGTGAAAATACATCGACTTCTCTCTATTTGTTCGGGCAACAATGACATTGCTAATAAGGAGTTACCGACCGTTTGTTATTAAGATGTTTGTTATTAAGGTGCGTAAGAGAGAGCCGGAGGGATTGTGAAGTTGCCTAAGAGAGAGCAAAGGCGATTGCAAAGTTTGCTGAATGTGGAATTGTGAGAGGCATAATGGGCAAAACACCACAATTACAAAAGGTCTAACTCTGTTATCATTTGGGGAGGTCAGTGTGGCCTGTACAAATAGAGAGACCGTGTAATTTTACTAAACTTCAAGAGAGGTCAGTGTAATTTACCTTCAATTTTTTTTTTTTTAATGATGCTCTGGCAAATTACTTTGCACAAGTTTGCAAATTTTTCTGGTAATGGAGGAGAAGAACATAAACAAACCAGTTACTCAGTGTATTGATCTGAAACAACGGAAGAATATCCCCAGTGGGGAAGGTGCAGATCTGAAAAATTTGCACAAGTTTTTCATGCAGAAGGCTCTTTGTATGAGGTGTATTATGGTTAGTGAGCTAATGTAGCTGTGCCTCATAAGTCTCTATGATTTTATTGGTTGCCTCCGGGACAGTTGTGAACTTTTATCTTGCTAGATGATTGATAACCTGTATCTCGGAAAGAAATCTCTTAATATTTCTGATGGTTGCTTTCCCTTTCCCTTCTATAGGTATTGGCTTTCTGTTGGAGCTCAACCTTCAGATCCCATAGAGCGTCTTCTATTCCGAGCAGGAATATTTCCCCCACCACCAATGTTGGCAATGGGACGTAAAGGCGGACCGCGTGATACACGCCCTGTCGATGCATTAACTGGACGCATCCTGAATCAAGAGAAGCCAGCTAATGCCAACAAAAATGAAGATGATGGCAAACAGGAATCACCTGCACCTGGAAACCCTTGAGCTTGAAGTGCTATTTTTATGGTGCACTTTTCCTTATTTTGGTGCCATTTTGTTCAGGATAAATCTTCAAAATCTATATTTTCAATTGGCTTACAGGTCAACTCAACAGAATAACCACTATATGTTTGGACAAGTCGAGTTCTCATGTGGCATTCTGGATTATGATTAAAGCAAGGATTGCAGTTGTGATCAAATTTCCAGGATGTTACAGTAGTACATGTAGTTGAACCCATTGAAGTGAACTGATAGGTTAGCTTGCTGTTTAAATCTCTCTATTACTTTTGTTTTCTGGGATTATGCATTTTAAAGTTACTTGGACGATGAGAAAAGTAGTTCATTTGATCTTGGATTTATTCCAATATCCCACCTTAGATGCATTTCTGGTGTTTGTGGATTCACCAGTTGATTTCTTTGTTTTCTCTGCATTTTGAAATATTATTCTGCTGTGAATGCATTTGTTGAAACTCTATAATACTATCTTTTAATCGAGGTGTTTTTTATGCTAGCTCACAATGATATTTGTTATTTTGCCAAATCAAGTGCCAATTATCTTTATTTTGGATCTAAAATACTATAACTGTAACTTAATTATTTAATAATTTAATAATAAAATAAATTATGAATATAATATTATGTTATGAATATCATAATTCTCTCTTCCATTCGAAGAATTTGGTGGTTGGTGTAAATATTATGTTATAAATTATTTTTTTATAAGGTTGTAGTCCATGCCATTATGTTAAAGGTGATGACTAACATGGTCCTCTTCATGATCCTCTTCATCTTTAAGACCATATGGTGCAAGGTATCTCTATAAATAAAAAGAAATATTTTATTATTACAATAAAGTCTTTTTTTTATTTTTCCACCACTCACCCTCTTCTCCCGCCACTTTTCTTCGTAAAGATCACATGGGCCATTGCCCCTATTTTTTCAACACAACACAACTGAATCAGTGTAATTTTAACACAAGGGTTTTTAGTTAATTGAGAAGTTGACAAGAATCATGGACGTGAGATGATGATGAGAAGGAACAACGTAAAAAAGAGAGAAAAATGAGTAATGAACTTCAATCTGAGAAACTTTGTNTCCTTTTCTAAAACCAAAAACAAAGTAATCAACACACTAAGAACCAATTAGGGTTTTTTTATGTCTCGATAAACACACAACACAACTGAATCAGTGTAATTCTAACACAAGGGCTTTTAGTTAATTGTAAGTGCATTTAATTGAGAATTTGACAAGAATGATGGATGTGAGATGATGATGAGAAGGAACAACGTAAAAAAGAGAGAAAAATGAGTAATGAACTTCAATCTGAGAAACTTTGTGAATTTTGACTCCTTAAACTTTTTGTTGGTAAATCTATTATGATTAGATCTCAAATACACATGCACATTGAGGGAAAGGCAATGAAGTTGGTGAGGGTGAGAGAAATAAGAATGTAAGGGAGTAAAAAAAAAATCATCAAGATTGTAATGGCGGTGGTACTAGCAAGGTGGCGGTAACCCTAGTGGTAGTTATTGGAGAGGTGGATGAAAGGGGAGGGTGAGTGGATGCCAAACAAAAAAAAAATATAAAATATTTCTTTTATTTATAGAGGTATCCAGCATCATGTGATCCAAAAGATACACAAGAACATATTAGTCATCACTCATGTTAAACTGTTAACTGTTGATTTGACAGTTAATTTGGTCACATGACAGATCATGTGACACGCATGTGACACACTTAATCCAATTCTACTATTTTTCTTGGATTTGACAGTATAACCACAGAGCAAATGAACGGAACAAAAATAAATTTAACAGATGAATTTTTAAAACAGCGAAGTGCTTCTGANTATTGTAATAATAAAATATTTCTTTTATTTGTAGAGGTATCTAGCATCAGGTGATCTAAAAGATAAAGATGACCATATTAGTCATCACTCATGTTAAACAGTTAATTATTGATTTGACAGTTAACTTGGTCACATGACATGCATGTGACACACTTAATCCAATTCTACTATTTTTTCTGAATTTAGCAGCATAACCACAAAGCACACGAAATGAGCAAAAATAAATTTAGAGATAAAGTTTTAAAGCAGCGAAGTGCTTCTGAAGTTGGCCTCGAAGGCCAATTTATATAGAGAAAGTGGCGGTGGCCACTGTTACAGATATTATTATTACTATTATTATCTTATTATAATATTATCACTATACATGCACGTGCATATATATGTGTGAAAAATATTACATTTATACCTAATTTTAAACACTCATACATATACTATTAATAATGCACAATTTTTATTCTCATGAATGCACAAACATTACAAATTTATAGATGACATTCTCAATTATACTTAATTAAGTGCACAAACATTACATGCATTAAAACACAAACTTTATGTANCACGTTTTGTTCTTAATTGTCAATATACAATTATCCAAAAAATATTTTAGATATATTGTTGTGATCTACTAATTTTTCTTATTAATAATTTAATTCGAGTTGGGGTATTCTTGAATTTATTTTTAGGTTAGTGCATTTTACAGACTCCTTTGAATCATAATTAAATACCGGTGATGATAAAAATCAGCCTGAATCTCACGAAATCCCGCGAGATCGTGAAAGCACTATTTTGACTGGTATTTTTAGTGATTAAATTTAATAATTTAATTTTTCAGTCTTAATAATTGATTCGTATTTATTTATTACGTGAAATCTTTGTAAGGGAAAAAATCAGGATGTTACGGTTATCAACTTTAACTTGACTAAAAATGTTAAGAATATTAATGTATGTCGTCGTTGAGTTTAGTTGTACGATTAATGTGTAGCATTTGAGACATATCGTCTTAAGAAATAGTTAATTATCAATTACTGTATCCTAAAATTAGCATGTATTCATTCTCTATTGCACTCTATATATATATAGTGTTGGTTGATTACTAAAAACAATGTATTCAATCTACTGAATCTAAACTATTTTAGCCTACACTCGTCCTTCTTTTTTATCTTCTTACAAATTCAACATGAATATTGGAAGTCTGTTGTGTTCTACTATAGACAAAACATACTGTATAACTTCGGCTTGTGTTTTACAGTAGACTAAACAAACTGTATAACTTTTTCATTGGAGTAGTTATTTTGATGGAAAGATATCTTATATAGGTAAATTTTAATAAGTATTCATGATTAGAAGACTTAAGATGGAATTTTGGTGAATATCTAAAGTTGGCAGGCCCCTATAGGACTTAAACAGAATTACCTGTCTTTAGAAGTGCATACCTTTTTTAGGTTGCCTGCCTGGTATCCAAGGTTTTGCCTTGACTAATCCAGGCTGACCCGGGTCAAGCACCGGGCAATGGCGGGTGAGTATCACAACAGGGATAACTACGTACACAAGATCTCGAACTCAAGACCTTGCTTAAGCGATATCAAGCCACTTACTACTTGGACCAACCCCCGTTGGTTAGAACTGCATACCTTGACTTAGGGAGTTCCTTACCTACCGGAGCAGTCCCAAATTGAATCATCAAAATGTAACACAGGAGGTAAAAGGGAAGTAAAAAATAGAGAATAGCTAAACATAAAACTACCATTGAAACTAATGATATAATCATTAGAAAAAAGGATTCATCTCTGAGTACATTATGTTTTTCATCTAGTTCTTCATGGCTAGCTTGCCATTATTAGGCCTGACCACTCCTACAGACGTGGAAGAGGACGATGATGACATTGCAGACCTATCAAACTCTTGTTTGTCCTCATTGAAGGCCTTGCTCAGAATTTCTTGAAGCTCCATGTACCTTGTTCGCTTTGCTAGCCTTTCTTCAGGGCTGTCGTTGCCCATGCACGCAAGCTGGGCCAGGTCATCAGCATCCATGATCTTATTCAGCACTTCTGAGCAACGAGGGAAGAAGCGTTTCCCTATTTCCACTGCTCAAGGAAAGCAAAAAGGATATCACGTCCCATTATAACTCTCTGTAATTAATAACTAATTAATCACGCTCCTCTACAACATAATGGTAGATATTCAAAATATAAAGTGCTCTGCTCCCATAGGGAGAACGTGACTTTGTCACGTTATTTTTATTTTATTTTATATTTTTAGAATTTGTGAAGCAAATGCTTGCACAAGTCTCTTGGTTTCAATCTCACAATGTATCTTTTGCACATATAAGTGATGACTAAGGTTATTGCTTTTTGGCCCGATGGCAGATTCAGGGAAGTGTCAAGAAAGGTTTATGGAACCATTCAAGAGGTAGTTGCAGTTATTTGAGAAGTAAAGGACAAAAAGCTAAATATATTCAAAACGCAAACACATTGTTCTGTTTTATATGGTTCCTGCAGCCGTTTTGGGAAAAATCTTTCTAGCCATTAAATATTTTCCGATCGCTAATCATGCAGTCAATAAATTATACTTGTCCTACTAGGATACATCTCCAACGAGGACAAGAAAAATGGAAAAGGAAACTTTGTAGGAAAGTGAAACATGAAATGCATGGACAAAGCACTAATTTTTGTAAAGCAAGGTCCCGAGTTCGAGATCTTGTGTACTCAATTATCCCCGTTGGGAGACTTACCGGCTATAGCCAAGTGCGCGATCCAGATTAGTCAAGACTAAACCTGTATGAAAGTATTCATTAAAACAACTGGGAAACTAGGAAACATCAATTAATTACCACTTCTAGTCAGTGCTCTCATCCTGACTAGATGCTCCTCCTTCATTTTGAAAGGCGCCTCGTTTAAGTCCACGGTTGTCGTCTTCCTGCCACGCATTCTTGGAGGGTAGATGTCTTCTAATTGAAACTCAGACGTGCCATCAACTTGAGCAATATCCATCACAACCTTTGCTTCCATTGGAAACAAAACCTTGGCCAGCCCAACTGAAAAAAGCATTGTGTCTCGTCAGTAATAGGCTAGCAGGCCCAGCATGCAAGCAGTAGGTTTACTTGATTCAAGACACCCATCATCATCTATCAAACTAGGACTCTCCTCGGGTTGAGAGCACACAATCAGAAAATAGAAAATAAAAGGGTTAATTAAGTTTTTAATCTCTGTAATATGAAAAAGTTTGGTTTTAGTCCCTCATAATAAGTTTTAGTCCCTGTAAAATGTGAAAATTTGATATTGGTCCCTGTAGACTGTTGGTGATGGACGGTGATGTAAAAATGGTCCCTGTTTCTACATCATTGTCTATCACCAATAATCTACAGGGACCAAAATCAAATTTTCACATTTTACAGGGATTAAAACTTGTCATGAGGGATTAAAACCAAACTTTTTCATATTACAGGAACTAAAAACTTAATTAATCCAAAATAAGACAAAATGACAAAATAAGGTTACCTAAATTTGTTGTTACAGTACTTCATTACAATGATTCAATTCCAATAAAGGAAGGGATATTAATCTTCGACATTTACTATAAATCAGAAAATATTCCTTAGTTAAATTACCTTGAGTCTACCGGAAATTTCTTTTCAACTCTATCTAAGAAACTTGAAATCTCAGATTAACATTACTCAAGACAAGTTGTGTTATTTGTACTCATTTAGCACGAGACACTGTGCTGACTCTCATCTCATCCATTATTAGATGTGATCTCAATGAAGCTCACGCACCCCATGAGTTTCCATCCAATGATAAATGAGATGTGAGTTGATACAATCTCTCATTAAAAAAAAATGAAATGAGGAGTGTGCGCGTGAGAAAAATACCTCTGTTTTCAAGGTACAACATTTTCATACGCAAATCATCCCCTGCCANCTAAAAAAAAGCACTAATTTTGTAGCTTATAAGAATCACTAAAAGATTTAAACCAGTATGAAAGTATTCATTAAAACAACCGGGAAACATCAATTAATTACCACTTCTAGTCAGTGCTCTCATCCTGACTAAATGCTCCTCCTTCATTTTGAAAGGCGCCTCGTTTAAGTCCACGGTTGTCGCCTTCCTGCCACGCATTCTTGGAGGGTAGATGTCTTCTAATTGAAACTCAGACGTGCCATCAACTTGAGCAATATCCATCACAACCTTTGCTTCCATTGGAAACAAAACCTTGGCCAGCCCAACTGAAAAAGCATTGTCTCTCATCAGTAATAGTCTAGTAGGCCCAGCATGCAAGCAGTAAGTTTACTTGATTCAAGACACCCATCATCATCTATCAAACTAGGACTTTCCTTGGGTTGAGAGCACACAATCAGAAAATAGAAAATAAAAACAAAATGAAAAAATAAGGTTACCTAAATTTGTTGTTACAGTACTTCATTACAATGATTCAATTCCAATAAAGGAAGGGATATTAATCTTCGACATTTACTATAAATCAGAAAATATTCCTTAGTTAAATTACCTTGAGTCTACCGGAAATTTCTTTTCAACTCTATCTAAGAAACTTGAAATCTCAGATTAACATTACTCAAGACAAGTTGTGTTATTTGTACTCATTTAGCACGAGACACTGTGCTGACTCTCATCTCATCCATTATTAGATGTGATCTCAATGAAGCTCACGCACCCCATGAGTTTCCATCCAATGATAAATGAGATGTGAGTTGATACAATCTCTCATTAAAAAAAAATGAAATGAGGAGTGTGCGCGTGAGAAAAATACCTCTGTTTTCAAGGTACAACATTTTCATACGCAAATCATCCCCTGCCACAGCAAGAGAAAGAGACGCCTCTCCCAACAGAGGCTCCCTCCTCTCAGCCTGCTCCAATATCTCGACGCACAACCGGTCCGCCGACGACGCCTTCCCTTCCTCCGCGGATTTATAATAATCCGCAGCCCTCGTCAGGCGCTTTGAAATCTGAAGGGCTTTCCTACCATCCAGAGTGAGATCTGCAGGCCGGGCTCCCTTCGTCAAGAGAGAAACTATGACCTTCGGCTCTCTTCTCATCGCGGCGACATGCAGCACGCTGTGCCCCCTGAGGTTCTTCCGGTTGACGTCGGCTAGCCCAAGGTCGAGAAGCTCGGCCGTGGTCTTCGCGTCGCAGTACGCGACGGCGTAGTGGAGGGCACAGGCCTCGTCTAGATTGGTGTGCCCTTCTTTCAGGAGCATTCTGACCAGTTCCACGTCATCTGAATCCAGCGCCCTGTGTATTCTCTTGACGTGTTTGTCCGGAAAGCTCGAGCTTCCGGGCGCGCCGAAGCCGAGCTCTGCGCGTCTGTCCACGATTCGTTTCGCGATGGGTTGGGGCAGTGATTTTTCGAGAGCGGTGATGTCGACGTCGGATTTGACTACCATCTCGGTGCACCTTGATAGCAGCGCCTCGCAGATTTCACCACACGTGTTTGCGACAGAAAGAATAGCCAACGTGTCATCTATTGCAACCTTGTCTAGAATGTCTAGTAGATGTCTCTGCAAATAAACGAATCCATTGCTAAAACATTTAGTTGTGAATTGAAGTATAGCAGTGCTGCCAAAGCGTGATAAAGTAATAGTTAGAGGGAAAGTGAACGGTTAGTTCTATATTTCTGCATGCCACATTTGTGTTATTAACCATCTCTCCTAAAAGGTTTAGGCAGTGCGAATTAGATGTTTATGTATCCTAACATCTCCCTTTATGCGAGAACTCTTTTTGGCTTAAAGTGTTAACAACATTTTTAGAAATAGGGATCAACAAGGATCGAATCTAAACGTATCAATAATGTATATTTTTCAAAAGATGAAGTTATTGAGCAGAGGTAATTAGATGATTCTATGCCTTATCAATAGGGAAATTAACGAAAGGAAAGAGAAAATCCATCAGAATGGATGTTCATGCTTAGGCTGAGTTTAGTACAAGACAAAAAAGAAGTTTGTTGATTACATTTGTGCATGACCTTTAACACAGTGACACTTAGGGTTTGTAATGTAAGAGTGAATGAGAAGTTTCATAATGTGTTTGTATTTTCCTTGTGATGACTTAAAATCAACTTTAGAGTCTTAGAAGTGATAAGTTTTTACTCATGATGGAACTCATGATTAATCGCAGGTGCATCCTACCTCACGAAAAAAAAGCATGCACTTAACAGAAGAGATTCGCATATAAAATCCAAAATTTAAAACCTTAAAATTCATAAAATAAGTAGCTCATGGACAAAGAGACAAAGATATTAGAGATTAAAATATGTTTAAAAAAAAAAGAGAAAAAAATAAATTTGCACCTGACAAAGAGCAGCCAAGTCACGTACGAGGAAAGTGGAAGAAGCATAGAGCACCTGAAGCACGAAATCCACGGCGGGCCTACACCCCAAATGGGGGCAATCATCATCCACACAGGCACACACCCCTCCACGTGGCAAGGGCACGACCCTCCCACCATACAAGTACCCCAACACAGCGCGCGCGGCCTCAACGCCGACCTCGTACTCCTTCGCCACCTCCTTCATCCTCACCTCCTCTCCGGCGCTCCTCTCCTTGAACACGCTCCTGAAGAACCCGCTCCTCGCCGCAAGGATGCACCGGTGCACCGCCAGCTCCCTGCCGTCGGCCAGCACGATCCTCGCGTCCGCGTAGGACTCGTGCTCCGACGACGACGACGGCGATGAGGCATCGAAGATGGAGCCGAGGTTCTCCGACAGCAGCCTCAGGGACGTGATGTCCGAAGGCGGCGGCGGCGGCGGCTGTGGGTTCAGCTCTGGGGAAGTTGAACGATGGGTTTCGGCGGTGCTGTTGTTGGGCACGGTAGCGCAGAAGACGCCGCTGCTGTTGCTGACGACGTCGTTTGAGTCAGAGAACACGGTTCTCAAGTCCATTGTGTACGTTTTAAGCATTTGAAGGATATTGGTACGGGTTCAAAGGCATTTATAGT
>QANU01012207.1:302914-327076 GCA_003254905.1 Nissolia schottii
TTTTTTTTTTTTTTTTTTGGGGTATCCTTATAAACGAAGGAAGCAGAAGAATAACATCGAGCTATGAATATTCACTCTTAGTAAGAGAGAGCATGAAATTCAGGAAGAGAGAGAGAGAGAGAGAGAACGTGGGTGATGATTGAAACAAAAAAAGGTGGTTTGGAACATTGAAACTGCGACTGTGGATTTGTCCGTACTCACAGATTCGGAATCGGTGTTTTGTGTCTCCCTTGGGATAAGACACAAAATGCAACCGCGCAAACGTAGCATTGCGTGATAATATATAAATTTAATGGGTTAATTATTTATGGGATTTTAATAATTTGAAAAATATTATTGTTTTTAAAGTAAATATGATGTGTATATGTGTCTTTGGAATTTTAATTATAAAGCGTATACTTTTATTTTATAAGAGACATGATATATTTTAGGTATAAATTTAAGGAGTAAAATTTTATTTTGATCATTAAAATGTATAACAGCTACCATATTAGTTCTTTATAAAATTGTCCTATATTAGTCCCTTAATAATTAAAAATGTCTTATATTAGTGTTTTGAAATAACTAATACGATGATTGTTATATTTTTTTAACAATTAACAAAATGAATAATATGTGATATTTTTAATTATTAAGAGACTAACGTCATAAAAAATAAATAAATTAAAAAACCAAAGTTGTGAGTGGTATATCTTTGAAAGACCAAATCTAGCCCCCTCCAAAGATGGTCTAGTTTTGCCTATGAGTATATTATTAATGAAATCTATGATTTGTGAGATTAATACTAGGTTGATACATTTTACATAAAACAAAATTCATGGCAGGATAGCAAATAATCAATATATATTTCTAAAAATTGTATTATGCACAAAATGAGTGGGAGTCTTGATATTGATGTAGGAGTCATCCCTCCCACGAACACCTTTTCACCGATTGTTACCTGTTAAAACCTTTGCTTCAATAATTTGTTTGCCAATTATCCACTAGACTAGTATTACTTTTTACAATATTTTACGCAATCATATTTATTAATATAATTTTATTATTTAATTTTTTTAAAAGAAACCATAATCTAAAGAGTCCCTAAGACTCTCCCACCTCTAACGTCTAATGATATTTAGAAATTCGTGTGTGAATATTGCAAAAAAAACTCATTATTATAATTAGACATGCAAACTAAATCAGAACTCAAGTATGTTCTATCTATCTATCTATCTATCTATCTATCTATCCATCCATCAATCTATCCATCTATTTATCTATCTATCCATCTATCTATCTATCTATGCATATATTTATCTATAATATTATAATAATATTATTATATTAAAGTTGTTACACTTAGTTTGTCGGATATGGTCATTTTAAACTCATTTACCAATGTTTGTGTATTTTAAAGCATATTTGACAATTCATTTTTCTAAATAGGTATTTGAATAAAAATAATTTTAAAAAATTAATTTAGGTAACAGAAGTGCCTAAATTTGTATTGATTAAATATTAAAAAACCAAATTAGGCAATGCAAGTGCCTAAATTGTTATAAATTAAAACATTAAAGATTCATGTGATGATATTGGTGAAGGTGAATCTTTCAATATCCCTTTAATATTTAGTCATATAATCCCAACATACATGTAACTTAGTCATGTATTCACCATACATGTCTTTTGTCCCAGTTTACCACATGGCAATAGCTCATTGATCTCTATTCATATTATAATTTCCTTACATTTTGATTATTTATAAATTATTTCATTTAATTTTCATTTAATTTTTTTACTTTTCATTATTTCATCTTTCATATTATTTTTTTTTACTTTTCATCTTTTTTTATTAATTCATAACTCTTCATCTTATAGAATATTTTTAAACTTTTAAATTTTCAATTTTTCTAAGATAATCTTGATTAATTAGGAGATTAGTTTTACTAATAATTAATAAAAAAATACTTAATATTTTATTTAAATATGAGATGAAAATAGGGTTTTACCCATTTTATTTAAATTTTGTTATTGATAATATAATAAATAAATTATATATATTAATATACAAAAGAATATAAATAATTATGTTTTAAAATGTATAATATTATAATAATATTCTTATATTAAAGTTGTTCAACTCAGTTTGCTACGTGGCAATAACTCCCTTGATCTCTATTCATGTTAAAAAAAATTACATTTTGATTATTTATAAATTACATTTTTTACTTTTCATCTTTTTTTATTAATTCATAACTCTTCATCTTATTTAATAAATTTAAATTTTAAAATTTTCAATTTTTCTAAGATTATCTTGAGTAATTAGGAGATTAATTATACTAATAATTAATTAAAATATAAGTATTATTTTATTTAACTATGAGACCAAAAGAGAGTTTACCCATTTTATTAAATTTTGTTATTAATCATGTAATAAATAAATTATATTTATCAAAGTACAAAGAATACAAATAATTATGTGTTAAAAAAATCAATGTATGAAGAATATTCCACGTACTATTCTTTTTGGAGGAAAATTTTTTGTTGTGGTGTTGACATGTGTCTAGTCCACAAAGTGGGACTATCCAACTTTCATATATTTATTATATATTATATATTAGAGGCGATGACTTTGATGCACTAGCCAAGTTTGGTGCTTGATGCACCAGTTTGTTCTATGGTGGAACATTTTCATTTAACCGCACTTTTAAAATGTGATTAAACACATTTTAAATGTATGGTTAAATGCATTATCAAATTTACCGCTACTGACCAACAGGGGTTGGTCCAAGTGGTAAGCGGCTTGGTATCGCTTAAGCAAGGTCCCGAGTTCGAGACCTTGTGTACGCAGTTATCCCTGCTGGGAGACTCACCCGCCATAGCCAGGTGCGCGACCTGGGTCGACCCAGATTAGTCAAAGCTAAGCCTTGGATACCGGGCAGGCAACCTAAAAAAAATTTACCGCTACTTCATACATCCTTATTCTTTTTATGTTACACAGCCAATGACCGCCCATTGCTATTGGCCCTCACCACCACTGCCCAATGCTCTGCCCTGCCTTCTCCAACCACCATACTCATCAACAACTTCAAGTCATTAAAAATATCATTGTTCATCACAACAACATCAACTCAATCAAATAATATATATTCATCGTTAACCATAAACAAAATCCAACAACAGCAATCCAAGTTCCTCCACTTGCAAACGGTTACATACGACTGTGCCATAACCACCCTTACAAGATCTGACCCCACCCCTACCAGATTTGGCCCATTGCCCCCAAGATCTAACTTGTCATTGGTCCACGAAGAGAAAAACACAACGAGAAGTTGTCGCAACGTGAATCCATGACAGATTTGTGAAGATCTAATGATGCTAGAGATAGAAAGGTGTCATCGTATTCAGAGAGGTCGCCACCATGCTTGGAGAGATGTCGCCAACGCATGCAATGAGATCCTGATGCCTTGCCATGAGAGAGACGCAATTGTGCTCAGTGTCACCATCAATTTACACTATTCACAATGACTTTTTACCAGTGACATGCATATTATTATGAAAAATGGCTATTTTTCAATGATTTTACAGTGTCGTTGGTTTAGTCACTATGCCTAATATCTATAACAACGACATTATACATCGCCGACATATGTATTATATATGGAAGCAACTTTTATTATTTTGTTAGTAGTTACCTCGAGAAAGAGCAACTATACAACAACGAATCCCAATCTCGTTGCTATAGGTTGTATATACACAACAACTCTAAAAGTCGCTGCGATAGATGAATATGTACAACAACAACTTTAAAGGTCACTGAGAAAGAGCAACTCTACAACAAGGACCACCAACGTTGCTGCCATAGGTCAATAAATATTGCAACAACTTCAAATGTCGCTGGGAAAGAGAAACTCTATGGTAACGACATACAATATCATTGCCGTATGTCTACCTCTGCTACAACAACTTCATATGTCATTAGGAAAAAGAAACTCTATGACAAGGACATTAGATGTCGTTGCTGTAGATTAATATTTACAACAACACCCATGCTTTTCATAGAGAAAGATAAACTCTTTTGCAATGATATTCAATGTTGATGTCAATGATTAACCTCTATAATAACAACATTCAAATGTCGATAGAAAAGAGAAACTCTATGGCAATGACAATAAACATCATTGCTATAGGTTAATATTTACAGCAACAACCATGATTGTTAATGTGGAAGATAAACTCTATTGCAATGAAATTCAATGTCGTTGCAAAAGATTGATGTCTACAGTAACAACATTTAAATGTCGTTGAGAAAGAGAAACTCTTTGGCAACAACATTAAATATCATTGATATAGGCTGGTATTTCCAGCAACAACAGTGATTGTCATTATGAAGGATAAACTCTATTGCAAAGAAATCCAATGTCGCCGCAAAAGATTAACCTCTGTAGTAGCAATATTTAAATGTCATTAGAAAAGTGAAATTTCAAACTTTATGGCAACGACTTGCTTTGTGGCAACCTAGATTAAAGATACAATTAACATTATATAAAAAAGTAAATAAAACTAACTTTTTTTCTCCTAAAAATAGATGAAAAATAAAAACAAGTGAAATTTTTGTCATTCATTTCAATATTAACTTTTCACCAAGAATAGTTGTGGGTATGGTAGAAACAAATCCTTAAGGACAGTGCTTTGGAATGATTTGTGGTATAATTGTCCCAACTCTCTTCTTCTCAGTTTCATATCTGACTTTAACCGTTGATTATATTTTAATGGTTAAGATGTGCGTACTTTAATCTCTAAATTGCAAGTTGCACTTTAGAGGATCCCAATCCATTGGCTTTAGATATGGTTTAGGGGTTTTGTTCTTCTTCGTCCATTTTGTATTCTCATTTTGCCTTTAGTTAGTTAGCTAAAATATTTGATCATCTACCTTATTTTCACAACAAAAATCTCTTCCGAGGCACCAAGCTTCACAATTAGAATCGACTAGGAGGCTGAGATTTTCTCACAGATTCCTCCTCATGGGCCTCCTATCCATTGTTGTTAACAACCAAAGCACCTCATTATTGCAGGCAACCCTAATATGAACAAACCGAGTGTTGGGACTGCAGCCTTTTTTCTTTTGATCATCGCTATGGTTAATTTTTTTTCCTCTCTTTTGCTTTGACCTAATGAAAAGTAAAATATATAGTCCGTCTTATGCAAAGATGCGCAATCAAACTTAAAAAATATAAAGTGCAGCTAATATTGACTGAAATTGAAAGATCTATGTGCAATGTGAACCTTTCATTTCCGCAAATAATACCTCCAGACTTACAGCCAAGTAAACCGGATAGACTTCACTTGATGAATTAGTCTATGTTGCAAGGGATTAGTTAGCAAAAACAATAAGTTTTCACCGGATAATTTTTTTGTGATTTAAGCAATAAGATGTGAAAAGGGAAATAGAAAAGGAAAATCAATATCTTTAAATAATAATGAACAAAAAAACATCTCTCATTCTCTTTCCCAAAGAAATGAAAACATGGAGAGGGGAGAGAGAGAGAGAGAGAGCTATTCATCCTGTACATATTGATGTACAACCCAAAAATATAAGCATTTATTTACTGTTTATCTTGCTCACAATCTTCCTATGGTAAAGGGCAATTTGTTAGCTTTCTTTCTTGGGATGTATTGCTTGGAAAACAGCTTCGAATTCTTCTTTTACTCTTTCAAAGACATTCGGTCCCTTAACCTCATTGGTAGGGGTACTCTCATCGATATCATCACTCCTTCCATGAGTTTCTTTATGATGATGGTGATGCCGTGACTCATCATGGTGCATGATGGCTTTAATCTCTTCCTTAGCTCTTGACAAAAGATTTGCTGACTTTGCCCTGGTTTCTGCGCCAATAAGAAAATACTCATATCAAGTCAACATATTTTTGGCCTTCAACCTAATGACCAAAGCCTGACATTTTTGAAGTCACAAGGCATATAAGATTGTGAGTAAAGCATCCAAAGGATTGGAGCAACAAAAGCATAGACCGAGAACAACATGTAGTCATTTCAAATTTTGAAAGGAAACCTCTATCCCAAAGATTCTAAAAACTGTATTAAAACAAAGAATTGAATTCCACGTGATAATGATGAGAAAGAAAGACCCTCTTGTCCAGAACAAGCACATAAAATTGATGAAGCCAATTTATTAACGAGTGATGTTAATTGTGTTTTCTGAACAGGTGGCACACGAGGAAAATTTTGAATGGCTGAACGAAAATCATGTGGTTAAAAAATTTGAGTGTTGGTCTGATACAATATTAGCTCAGAATATTAGTAGGTGAGTGGTTTTCATTGGTAAATAAATAGTTAGTGAATGTTATCTTTGGGATTATTGTAACATTTTTCTCCTTCAATTCAGTTTATTTCTCTCTGTAGAGCTTTCATGGCTCATTTTTCATTCTATTCTTCTCATACTAGTATACATCATTTTATCATGGGTACTTTCATTGAGAGCCTTTCATGGCAAGTAATATTGTAATATTGTATCATTATCCTAAGTAATATTGTATCATTATCCTACGTCTTACCACATAATTCTGGCAAGTTTTCCAGTCCAAAAGTATTTTACCTTATTAATTGTTACCTTTCTAATGTCAAGAACTACTTTAAGGAATGCATTCTCTTATATGAACTCCAAATGACCAAGAAAAAGTAAAATTCCCACAAATTATGTACCTGATGAAGAGCCTGGGATTTCTTCATGTTTTGACCCAGCCATTCGATTACCATCACTATATCACAAAACAAGAAATCAGAGTCACTCAAAAGAAATATCTAATTTTAAACCAGTCAATTTTGAAAAGCAAGCAAAAGGGGAGGGGGGCAAGGTTTCAAAACCTTGTATCATGAGTTAGACCCTCTTTCTTGTGATGGAACACTTGAGAAAGGGCTTGAAACTCCTCCTTTGCTCGCTTAAACACATTTGGAGCCCTCACATCATCCAATGAGGTGCTCCCATCAATTTCTTCCTTTGCTCTTACGTCTTTAACTGGTAGCACAAGACAACACAACAAAACCATCCAACAAATAGGCACACTTGTTAGAAACTTCACATGCTACTCATCTACTTTCTCCATAGCTTCCCATTAACATTAATAAGAGGCAAAAGCAATTTACCTCTTCAAAATATACATCAAGTGCACTTCACCCCGTTAGTTTCGAAAACGTGCAAATTAATGGTCTAAAGTTTCATAACAACGCAAATCGACCCTTAACCGCCAGAACTACCTTCCTCTTCATGAAGAAAAGAAGCGAGATGATGGTGATTTGGTTAATTAAGGTTAATTATGAAAAAAACGGTAGAGTCAATTTGCACATTTCTTAAAACTCAGAGGCAAAGTGCACATGACGTATATTTCAACGAATAACTAAGTTGATCTTTCCCTAATAATAGTGCACTACAATGAAAATAGTTCATATTCTTGAATTTTTAATACCAGTACCAAAATTTAAAATTGTAATCAGATAATTAAAAGCCCAATACTGCAAAAATCCCATCTTTATAGACTAAATAAAAGAGGACCCCCTTAACAGTTAAACACCAAAAGTAAGATCAATCGAACAAGAAACAAGCGATGATAATTGCATACATTGCAAATCGAAGTTTCAACAAAACCAGCATCCAAACTCAAAGTGGGTTCCCCATTTCACTGATTAAATGATCGGAAACATAACTAGATGTTATTGGTACCTGACGAAGACTTTATTTCGGCATCGTTTGACTTGGATTCGGGGGCCATGGAGAGTTTGAGGTTAGTGTACTGAGATGATTTGTTTGCAGAGAGAATTGAGATTTGAGAATATGTGTGAACGTTGTCGCCGTCGTCGTCGTCCAAGTTGGTTCAAAGGGTGTGTGTCAGTTGGGGAAAGAGCGAACAACATGAAAGAGAAGAAGAAATAGAATGAAGATCCAACGCGAAGTGACTCTTCATTCAGCAAATCAGCATCGATCGATCGATCATCTGCTGAGAAAAGGTGCGACGGATTGAGATGCCCAATTGCCAACCTGTCATTATGTGTCACTGTTATCCTTCGCCAATAATCACTCACCTAATTTGGTCCGGATGTTAATAAATAAACAAGTTCAAATCATATTAATGCAAAAAAAATGTTTCGTGTACACCCAATTTCATACACACATACATACATCATTTAAATTAGGTAATTAATGATTATTATACATATGCAATACAGTTTTCAAAAATAGAAAGACACGCACCGATTTTGTGAGCAATTCCACAGAATTCCACTCGACTTGAAACCTGAAATTTTAGCTCGACACATTATGCCGCCATAACCACCAAAAGCGTGAGCTCGTTTTGCAGAAAGCATCATTAAGATCGAAAGCATTACGAGAATTCATCGTTGATAATCATAATCCTAATCCTATTCGTCGGTGATCGAAAGCAATGCAAGAATGCCAAAGAACGTGGTAAATTTTTTTGTGTTTTTGTTGTTTTTCCATGAAGAGTTTTGTGTTCATATTCACCGTTTGATCTGTGAAATTTCTCATGCATGATAGTAATGCACAAACTTTATATGTAGTAGTGCACAAACTTCATATGCAACAACGCACAAATATTAGAAACATAGAGTTATGACCTGTAGTTCACATTTTGTTACATTCTCAACTATATTTAATTAAGTGCACAAACATTAAAGGAGTTAAAGCACAAACTTTATGCGCATTCATGCACAAACTTTATTTGAACTACACTACAAACATGTAGTTCAGAGTTATATACAATGTGAATTTTATTTAAAAATGCACAAACATTATAATTAGTAATGGACAAACTTTATACGTATGAATGCAAAAATATTACAAAATTATCAGAGTGCTTTATAATTTGAACTATATTTAAAAAAATGCACAAACATCATACGTAATAATGCACAAACTTTATCCCCACAAGTACACAAACATTACAAACTTATAGTTGATATTCTCAACTATATTTAATTAAGTGCACAAACATTACAGGTGTTAAAACACAAACTTTATGTGCATTCATGCAAACTTTATTTGGATTAGTGCACAAGCATCATAAACCTATAGTTCAGAGTTATATATTAAGATTGCACAAATTTTATAGCTACTAATGCACAAACTTTATACGATCTTATGCACAAACTTTACAGATATTATAGGTAACTTATATTTCACTATTGTTCAGAATATGATATGCACAAACTTTATATGCGTGGATGCACAACACATTGTACAAACATTATTACAAATCTCGCAGGTCACAGGTTACTTGCTGTTGAAAAAGAAGAAGTTGGCATGCACTTTGATACCTTGGCTGCAGTTAAAGTATTGTATAATAACTATGCCAAGAAGATTTGCAGAGAAAAAAAATGATGACTTGCATAAGTGAGAAAACGAACGGTTTGTAATCCTATTTCTCCAAAGAAGGTGGAAGCGTGAACATTTTGTATTTCGCGTATAGAAGACACGCGCTTGGGTGAACATGGGGCAATATTGAAGTTAGGTGGTTATTATGTGGGGCCAATGTTGACGCTGAGTGCTTATTATGTGGGCCCAACGTATATAAGTATGGGGTGTATGTATGGTGAATGTTTTTTAGTGTACCTGTAACATGACTCATATTAATATTCTATTATCCAAGTAATGCATCTAAGTTTGTAACTGATCTGTCATTCTCACAACATCTTATTTTCCCTCCTAAACTATGTTTAAGGTCTAGATTAATTTGAATTATTAAATGACCCAGATTGAATCACAATAAAACATTAGCAATACAGTAAATATATTCAACAATGGTTTCAAAAATTGAATACAATAGTTAATTGATTCTCAATTACGTTTTGATTGTCATTATGTCGTTGACTTATCAATAAAAAGTGCCCACTGCATAATTAGAGTCAATTCTTAGAAAACTTCATTCTTTATGAAGTTTATCCATATCCCAACCCTTTTTCTCCGTTCATTTTTCCAACCCCTTTTGTCGTGCTTCGACTCTTGAGTTATAATTCTTGATTGCACTTTTGATCATAACTGTCCTCGTGGGAACAATACTTTGGTCCTAAGGACTAATACTTCATTACTTGGCGATGTAATATACTTGCCACGCGTGTGTTGTGTTTTTCTTACACTAGTTGACTATCCTTAGCACTCCACAACAAAATGGTGTTGCGGAAAGGCGAAATAGAAAGCTTCTTAAGATAGCTAGGTCTACTATGGAACAAACTCAGTTGCATATCTCATATTGAGGTAACACTGTTGACTGTAACACATGTCCTAAATTATGTGCTTACAAAATCAATTGCAACTACTCCATATGAGTTATGGACTAGGAGAAAACCCGACCTGAGTGTTTTAGAACCTTAGGAACAGACGATTGAATTCAAATCATGGGATGTCACATTCTTAGAGAATTAATTTTTCCAAGAAGAGTGAGGTAGGTCGAGACCTATACTTATTTGAGATGGAGGACTTGGATGATCCAATACCGCTTCATTCGAGTGGGAGGATTATGGCAGATGATGAATTAGTTTCTCATTAAAATTCTCCATCATCATATGTGAATGTTTGTGATCTCATTGCTCCAAATGGGAGCAACAAGATATCTCATTCATCGTCTAATGTGAATGCAAGCGACCTTATTGCTTCAAAAGGGAGTGACGAGATGGATATTGTTCTAAGTAGGAGCGAGATCAACAATCTCAATTTGAGTGACAGCCATGTTGATTCAGATGTGAACAATGTAGTAAGGTTTAATAAACCTAGCAACAAGCAAAAGGCTCTCTAATTTTTCTCTAAGAATGAATGGATAAACGCAATAGAAGAGATGGAGTCCACAAGTTCCATCAAAGTTTGATAACTAGTTAACCCACCACTAAACAACGAATTTCTTATAGCTTATTATTAATTTCAAAACATATGGCGTTGACCCAAAATGAAAATATCTTTCAACATAAACTTTATGACCGTGGACTGCCATCTTAGTCATGTTCTTTATTTAGTGCATTAGCCGTTCAATATTGCTTATATTTTTGAATGTATGATGTCTAAGGAATGATAGAACAATTAAAGAATAATAAACCATTCAAAACAAAAACGTGGCTGCAAAAAGTGGGTGCCATGCAACTGCAATTCCAAGAAATACGACACACATTATTATTGAATTGAATGGTCTTGATTGCTGACCATCTTAACCTGCACAGTAGATAAGCCACTTTTTTTTACAGAGAAATATATATTAATTATATCTATTGTCTCGAAGTTTTTATACAAAAAGATCTTACAAATGAGTTCTTAAAAATGCAGTTCGCTTGTCACTATCCAACTCTTTTTTGTTTTTACATTTTTCTAAGTAATATTATCAGCATTTTTGACAACAATAAAGATGATTATCAGACAAAATAAAATAAAATACATGATCTTTTTCTTTACTCTCTTTATTTTTTAGTTATCCACTTTAAGTTATGTACGGAATATTAAAAAAAAGTTTAAAAAAATCTCAAAATTAAAAAAAATTAATAATATAAAATTATTTTTATTAATTTTTTCATTTTCATTCATTATCTCTTATCTATTATTTTATCTCTCTTATTGATAGGGATAAACTAAAAAATATTGATATTGTTTAAATTGAGAAAATGTAAAAATATTTTTAGAAATATCAAAATAATAAGGTGGACTATGTATAAAATTAGAGGAAATATTTATTTGAAAAAAGATCCTCAAAATTAGTGATATCACTCTAGAGGATAAAGTGATAAAAAAAATTCTCTAAATTTTTCTACATTTAGTAGTACATTGATCATTTACTTATTTTTATCAATAAATACATCTCTCACCAAATTTTGGTTGTCTACCCCAAAAAAAAAATCACAAATTTTGGTTATCCAACTTTTTGACTTCTTCCTTAATTTGTTAAATCTTTGTTATATTCGCTTTCTTGATATTGATTCATGTCACATAAGAAGACTTTTGTCTACCACTTTGAATGACGTCCGTTTTAGGTACAATAAATAATAACCTGTTTGATAGCGATTGATGAATACACGAAGTCCCACTTTTCTTTTTCATTCCGTTTCTATTGAAAAAAAAATCAATTAAAACTTGACAAAGGATTATAGTCTCTATGGTATTGAATAAAAAAAAGTTGAATAATAAAAAAGTCTCTACAGTAGCATTCTAAGAAGCACAAACACTTCGTGAGACTACCATTTTCGTGTATCCGACACCTTGTGGATATCACACATGTTCGAAAATGTCCAAATAAAAAATTAATGATTGAGTGTGTTTAGGCGTCCAAGCTATATTCGAGTGAACCACGAATGTTTCAGAAAACAAGTGTTAAAACCACGAGTCAATCGAATGACTACCTTAGAGTCATTCAAATGAGTCGTGAGAATTAGCAATTTCAAAGGCTACAGAGGCAAGTCATTCGAATGCCTTGGCCTTGGACAGTCGAATGACAACCTCACTGAGTGATTTCGAGAGAAAAGGCCAGGATCATTCGAATGGCCACTCATGGGGCATTCGAATGACCATCATTTTGCACCACCCCAAGAGCCAGAACCCAGTGCCATTTGAATGACCTAAGAGTATCACTTGAATGACCTAGGTTTCAGACTTCAGCATGAAGTTTTCTTTATATATTTGAATGTGCCATACATGTTATGAGTAATATATATGTTATCATGCATCATGAGGACCCGGTTGGCGCTAAGACCCTAGGGCAATCCTAGATCACTAGAAGTGTAGCACCTAAAGTAAATAAAGATCATAATTGAACCCTAGGGAACAAGGATGTTTCTTAAGAAGGTTCCGGCCGACAAGGGCTCGATGTACCTTGAAGAAAAGTACGTAGTTATGTAATAGGGATTCCCCTCTCTTGGCACGTCACACTTGACAAGCCCCCACCAGTTTCTCAAGGTAAATTGGTCTAAAGATTAAGAAACACAGGCATAGGCCTGAACGTGGGTTTTAACCCGGATGTCAAGAAAGAAAGAAAAGAAAAGTAAAGAAAGTTAAGGCTGCTGGTAAGGGGCGCGCAAGAGCTCAAGAGAAAGATAAGCAAGGTACGAGTCCACTCTTGGTGACGCCGCGAGGGCAGCCCCTCACCATCCAGCATGCTGGATGGTCACCTCCAATCATCGACTGATGAGAGATGCTTGCAAGCAATCATGGTTAGCTATCACTCGGGTAAAGAGCGTTGTCCGGTCGCCGACGATACGGTAATAGTAAGTGGGTTGTAGCCGAATAGGGACGACGGTCCCACGGAATGCGAAGGAGAATGATGGACAAGCAAAGGAACAAAAGAGGACGCAGCCATAGGGCGCGTAAGAGAACCCCCAAGCTCCTCATGCATGATATGTGATTGTATTTGTATATATGTATGTATATGTGAAGGTATGCATGCTAAGAGGGCCTGGGCTAACTGCCCGGAAATAAGCGCAAGTATCCCCTAAGTACAACACAACGAATAATAAACAAGCTCGATAGGTAACCCCTAATCCCTTAGGATGAAGATTAGATGTTCCCCGTTACTTAGTAATTTAGATAAAGCCGTTTAGGATTAGCAAGATTAAAAATGAACCAGGGATTGTAGAATGGCATGACACTTAGAGATCTCCTGAGTGGTCGGGATCATAACCGATCCAAAGAAACGTAGTAGCCTTTATAGATGCCCGCTGAGAACGCATGGTTCTCATCCCACTCGCTTATGATGCCAGATGACAATGATGAGCCTTCCACCGACGGATCAGATACGACCAGAGTCCGGATCCCCGTCATGTAAGCCCCATACTAGGGTTGCGATAGGAGTACATGGCTACATGCCATCAGGAGATCGAGGATCCACGCCTGCTACCCCGATCATACTAGATGACGACGACGGGGAGTCTCCACCGTACGAGAAAGATGTAGAGGTGGACCCAAATTCCTTGCCACCTCTCACACGGCCGTCCTACTACCACCATGGACCCAGGAAGAGGGTAAACCCACTCTTCAGACGACGCTTGGCCCCGCATACCCAGGATCCTCCACGGCACATCGAGACATGCCCTCGATTCCCGAGATTTGTCTAGAGGTCGACGAGGACGACGCCTCCCTAGTCCTGGCCCTGCCAGCATTTGTAACACCCCTGCTAACTGCCCACTTCCATGGTAGTAAGCAATGCTCACAGGGTTGTTAACCGTTGTGTCGGGTTGTTTCAGCCCTTACTTTTACTTTGCAAATATCTTAGACGCGAAGATATGGACCATTTTGAAAATCATTTGTGTGCTTTATCAATTTATAAACTAGGAGCCGTGCGTGATTAAAAGAATATATACCAACAGTCGCTAATAACCGCAGTAGAATAGGAAGAGCATGTGTATATAGATATAATTACAACCAAGGTCCCAAAGCATAATTACACATAGCCATAGTAATAAGTATTTATACAAAGTGTAGAAAAGTCATATAACCTAATACAAAACATGTAACGCCTTAGCGCGTCCGTTGTCAACTAGCTCCTGCTCCAATCCACCACCCTCGGTCGTCTACCATACGCCCTTGGGTCGATCTCCTCGCTGTGCACACCTGGATCCATAACCGAGTGGGGGTGAGAACTCTTGGTCCTCAGTGGGGTTCCCTAGCATTACCTATTGTTCATTTTCTCGGTTATCCTCCAGGCCGTTCAAGGGGTCTCTATGTGACATCATTATACTATATCCCTACTTGTTATTATCCATTCTAGTCCTGAGCGGCCTTATCTAATTTACTAGGTCATCTAGGTTCTAATCTTTCCTTTACCTAACCTTGGCATCTGGGCATTCTTTATACTCTTATACTATACTCGCAGATTGTGTTCTATATTCTCATGCTATCTTCATATCACGTGACTTATCTAGAGGCTGTCTTATGGAACCGTGGTCCCTTGATGTTGCCTTTGCACATACATATCCTAAACATGTTTTATATATATATCATCCACGTATTCCATGCACATATCACACACACACACACACATATATATATATCGTCATATTCAGGTATCACATATACATATCATGTTTCTGTATCACATAGACATGTCGTATTCATGCCTGAGGTCGACTTGTCCAGAGACAGCCCCCTCCATATCATATTGTATCATGTTCATATTCAAATAGCACCTATACATATCATCGTGTCCACGTATCATATTGACATATTGAAACACCCTAGCTAGCTGCTTACGTGTACATCATAAACAATGCCCACTAGGTTGTTATCTGCTTTGGCTGGGGTTACTTTTAGCCTCTACTTTTAACTTTGAAAATATTTCTTACTTATAAAATATGGACTGTTTTGAAACATTTTCGTTATCTATATACGATAGAAAATATGAGCCGTGCATCAGATAGAAGTTATAGAGCAAACGTTAAAGCTTTCTACTTCACTGATAATTATCCTAACATAACAACATCAAACAATAAGCATACAAGTGGCCCATAGCATATATCACAAGCATTACATAGGTATTATCGTATTTGTTACATACAAGTACTTTCTCACAGTAGTGTAAAATATGAACTATACTAACTAAGGATTGATCATAACATTTTTGATCAAGCCCCTGCTATCTTATTTCTCAGTTCATCTTCTTCGAGTCTGCTTCTTTACGTACCACGCTGACGTCCTTGTCGTGCTTACCTAGAATCATAAAAGAGTGGGTGTGAGAACTCTGCGTTCTCAGTGGGAAACCTCTGTCGTCGTTGCTCATTTTACTCTCAATTATGATTCCGCCGCTCAGGGGTCTCGAAGTGTCACAGTTATACTACATCTCCACTAGTGATTAATATTTAACCTAGTCCTGAGCAGCTACCTACGTTACTAGGTGACTGAGGGAACCTAATCTTTCGTTATCTATGTCATCTATTCTCTGCCCTAGCTCTTAGGGAACAGGTTCTCACTATAAAATACTTCAGGATCTTCACGCACTTCGGTTGCACATACACCATCTTATAATCATTACCTTGAATTCATTATCCAGATGTAATAGCGATATTAGGAATAGATTACTCTGTCCACACTTGGGGACTGACTCGTTGTGTCCACGCTTGGGGACATATCCACACTTAGGGATAGACTTGCTTCATCGGACTGACTCATGTTATCCACACTTGGGGACCTCCTATCCACACTTGGGGATAGACTGACTTTGTTCACACTTGGGAACATACTCATGTTATCCACACTTAGGGACCTCCTATCCACGCTTGGGGATAGACTGACGTGGTTCACACTTGGGAACTGACTCATGTTGTCCATACTTGGGGACCTATCCATACTTGGGGATAGACTCACTCTATTCACACTTGGGAACGTACTGACCTTGTCCACTCTTGGGGACGTACTGACCTCGACGGTAGAATTTAAGTTTTGTTCTTCTTGCTAAACATAAACATAATTCAATATCTCATAGCATCAATACATGTCTGATAAACACAGCTCAATGATCTCAAAGCATTCATGTACATGATAAATATAACTCCATAACTCATGTCATCATTTCATAGTTCATCACACAATATTCCTCAAAAGATCATCATCATATACTCTAACATATAGCACCTCATTATTGTAAGCATCTAACATACTTCCTATCACACAATCATCATCATATAGCATTAGTATATAATTCTCTATCACTATAAACATTTAACACGTTATACCATATAATTTATAACATCATTCATATAATACCACTAACTTCACATAACCCATGGATACCAATCATGCACTGTCACTAACTTTACCAATCTCATAACCTCAAATCCATCATATATAAGAAACATAATCTCATACTAAACATTTCTTGAACGTAATAAACATAAATCTAGCAACTAGCAAAACAGACGTCTGGTTTCTGTCAGAAAATAGCAATCATAAACCGGAGAGGTCCAAGACCTTACCCCAAGGTTCTTGATAGTCCTAAGATCATTTTTCATACTTAAAAATTCAGATTTCAATCCTAACTTCACGAAATTGCTATTTTGCCCTTTTTCCCAAAACTGTTGTTTCGCCCCCGTAAACGCCCTGTTTTCTTTGGAATTTTAGTTCTCAAAAACCCAATGGACTCAAGACTTGCCCTTAAGGTTTTTGATAGTTCTAAACCCATATTTTCTGAAAACAAACCCAGTTTTTCAGTCCCAAGATGTGAAATTCCCGTTTTGCCCTTTTTCATAAAAATCCTGTTTTCTGCCTGTTTGCTGAGAAATTCATCGGGGACTCCAAAAATTATAAAACTTGACATCCCCACTCAAAATTTCGTGTAGAATCCAAAAATAACATTAGTTTTTCATGATAAAAATCTCAGCATACAGTTCCCTTTAAAATCATGTCATATGCCTATTTCCGTCTTAGGCGTTCCTAAATTCTGACAGAATCACAGACAGCACCAGCAGATCCATACAATCATCAATCACATATATATAGATCAGAGTCACATAAAAGGGCATCCTAACATCATATATATCTAGCATGAAATATAGGACAACCATCATCATACATCTTAAATCACATAGACAGTGATTATGTCGGTTTACCCACGTTTTCGTGTCCGAAGACAGTTTCTGCTACTTCCTTAGCCTTGTCTCCAATGATGATGCTTGCTAGTTCTTCTTGGGCTGAATTTCTACAAGCTTTCTCTAGGGATTATGAGGGCTTTTGTGGGTTAAGGTTAGGGAGTTATGGAAGAGCTTTGTCTAGGTTTAGTGCAGGAGGTCTCTAGGTCTCCGATTTAATTGAATAACGGTTGATTGTGTGATCAGACAGAGTTTTGGCAAGATTTTCCATTTTTCCTCCACATTTTCAGCTTTAGAGGGGTATTTATAGGCCATGGGACGAAATCCACTTTCCCATTTTGCCCTTGGGGGCAAAATTACCAAAATACCCTTATTTTGTCTTTTTTCTAAATGTCATTTTCATGACTTATCCACCTTTTGACTCATTGACCACACTTGGGCTGCTTCTTGGCCGTGTATGTTGTTTTTTCTTGGCTGATTTTGTGGCCAAAATTTTACGGGCTCCGACAGATCAATTTTGATCAGGTTTTTGGCGTTCCCGGTCCCGATACTTCGTGTACGGCTGTTCTAAAAATATTCCGATCACGTCCTTGTGACTTCCTAATTTTTCCTAAATAATATTTTAGGGTCATTTAGGTATTTATGAATTTTTGTCTGTAGCCGTACCTTTTACGGATATTTTAGACGCGCGGTTGTGTTCAGACGGCAGAAAGGGTTCATTCTAGTGTCTGCAGAATTTTGAGAAAACGTGCAGAAATATTTCTATAGACAATTTTCATCCTAAGAGTTTATGATTCTAACGGCTTAACTGAAATTAGAAATATTTTGGACAATTATCTAGCGAAATTCTGCTAAGGAGAAAGCGGGATGTTACACATATCATTAGCACATATACATATCATTCATGTTCACGTATCATAGCATATTCATATTTCATG
Source organism: Nissolia schottii (assembly GCA_003254905.1). Lineage (NCBI taxonomy): Eukaryota > Viridiplantae > Streptophyta > Magnoliopsida > Fabales > Fabaceae > Nissolia > Nissolia schottii. The sequence continues at coordinate 321,409 of QANU01012207.1, forward strand.
TACATATCATATGCACATGTCATGTTCATGTATGGCATATTGAATGCTTGAGGGTTCCACTTGCCTGGGGGCAGCGTCCTCCGTGTCGTGTACATGTCCTGTCATGTCATGTCAGTATGCCTGAGGAAATCCACTCGCCCGAAGACGGTGTCCTCCATATCATGTCAATGCTTGAGGTCTGCTCGCCCTATAGCAGCGTCCTCCATATCATGTCAATGCTTGAGGTTTGCTCGCCCTATGACGGCGTCCTCCATATCATGTTTGAATGCAGGATGTCATGTTCATGTCGTGTTTTCATGTCTGTGTCATGTTATGCTCGTGTCATATGCATATCATGTCATCTTATTCATGTGGCATGTCATAATACCATATACGTATCATGTTGGCTAATGCATTTAGCAAGTCATAAAGTCATATACATCATATATCAACAATTATAATCCTATACAATGATCTAAGTTTCTATACTTGTTTGAACGCGTAGAAAAGCTAAAATCTCAAATTCTTCAGCTTTCATTCGAATGAATGAGGAATTCATTCGGATGAATGAGGAATTTATTCGAATGAATCCCTTCTCAGGAATTCATTCTGATGAATTCCTCCTAACTTCACTGGAACGTCAATTACCCCTTTCCCTATGTTCCAACAAGTACAGTTAAGTTTTTCTACCATCGAAACTACTCAAAATCATTTTCACAACTTAATCTCTATATTTTTCACATAATATTTTCTAAATCGGATACACAAAAATACACATATAAAATCACATAAAAATCCACATAGACAGTGGGCTTAGCATTACCCACCTCAAAAAAAAATTCGGGATCGGTAGAAGTGATGAGGAAAATGTCCTCTTCACAAAGGTATGTTCCCCCTATTTTTCTGGAATCCGACAGCGCTTCCGCGATGTGCACGAACGGAACCGAAATTTTGGAAATTGATGCACTTACGAAGCAAAATTGCTTCAGGGCATGGGGTATATATACCCGTGGCCCTCTGAAGCTTTTCAATTAATTATTTATTATTATATATTATTATATTATTATATTATATATTATGTTATACTATATTATATTATTATATACGTGTGTATATATATATATATATATATATATATATATATATTAGTAACAGTATTGGCCATTCGGCCACTGTTACTATTACTATTATTATTATTATTATTATTATTATTATTATTATTATTATTATTTTAGAAAATATCTTAGTATATGAATAACCATTAAGGTTTCCGGACCGGTTTCGATCACAATTGATCGCGTTTGGCCATTAGTCTCTTGTGTATGAATATCCTAAAAATACTCCGAACACATATCCGCGATCTACTAATTTTCCCGATCATAGTGATATGTCAGGTTAAGGTATTCGTGAATATTTCTCCGTGAGAGTATATTTTACGAACACCTTTGGGACCTGACGAGATTTTCGATTTGGCCAAAAATTGGCACGGACCTTGCGACATCCCGCAGGACCATGAAACAATTATTTTGACTGGCGTTTGGAAGCAATTAATGTTCTAAATAATTTTCCCAGTCCAAATAATCGCATCTAATGTGCTTTTTATTAAGCAAAAATTAGGATTTTCGCGAAATTCTCGTGAGGGGAAAATTCGGGATATTACAGCATCCACTAGCGAGGATTCAGACGAGGAAGACCCCACGGAGTTAGATTCAAAGGAAGAAGAAGACCCGGACAAGGATCCCGCGGAAGAGTAGTGGCAAAACAATTGCGTAGTCGGTGGTGACCCTGTACAGACACAGTAGATAGCCCCTTTTCTTGTATTAAGATGTGTAAATGTGGAATTATTTGTATTATGTACATTATTAATTTACTTGATTGCATGAGACCGATTATGTGATAAAGCTTATTATGTTTCGCTTGTGATGGTTTATTCTGCATGCCTCATAGAACTAGTGTTATGCCATGAGGCTTTATCGGTTGTTATATATACAGTCATTCACGCGCAGCTCCTATTTCCAATCATGAATATGTATCAAAGAGTTTTCATAAACTGGTCCTATATGGCGTATTTATGACTATAGTGTAAATAGCTAGTAGGGGTGTTTCATCAGCACTAAGTTGATGATTGTTTCATGTCTGGCCTTAGAGTTGCGGGCTATATTTCTAGGCCATTAAAGTTGTACTGTGACAACTCTGTTGCGGTGTTTATGGCTAAAAACAACAAAAGTGAAAGTCGAAGTAAGCACATCGACATCAAGTACTTAGTCATAAGAGAACGTGTTAAAGAGAAGAAAGCGGTCATTGAACACGGCAGCACTGAGTTGATGGTTGTTGATCCTTTAACTAAAGGCATGCCACCAAAGAATTTTAAGGATCATGTAATACGAATGAGACTTGGTTCCATGATGTAATTTCATTGTGCGTACATTTGTTATTTTCAATGAAACTCTTATTTAGTTTGATGTTTTCTCATATGGATTAGTGCACATATTTATTTATTTCAAGAAATATCATTTGGTTTAGATCTAGAATAAACATATGGTTTATTCATTAAGTTGAGAGCTAGTGTTGAGAGACTTGATATATTGTAGTACATGGAAGATATTACTCACTATTAGAGGACCGATCGCCATGGCTCATACATTATTTTTCTTGTTATGGTTAATGTTGAGTTAAATGGATCAAGTGGGAGAATGATGGAATTTTGGATGGACCCACGTTTCCCACATTTCCGACGTTACTTACGTTTTCCCGTTGCAGTTTTGAGGGAAATTAGTTTTCTGGATTTGGTCCATTTTCCTTCCACGTTCAACCCTTATCTCTGCAACGTTTAGTAACCAACTCACGTTCTTATCCTCAAACCCACGTTTGGATCACCAAGCCTACTCCTCTATTCAGAAAAAAAAATACACCATCTATTTTGAGTGAGTGAGGGTCTAAATACACCATCTATTTTGAGTGAGTGAGGGTCTGGAAAAACAAAGCTGATTTCAGGTTCGTGCTTGCTTCGTGTTTGATCTGCAATGGCTGGCGGTACGTTTTTGTACTGTTTAGCTTCCGCTGTTTGATCCGAATATGCTATTTGAATTGACTAGCATGTTTAGATCTCTCTTTGCATATATGTTTTACAATATTTGCATCTCAAGTATGAATTGTTCCATTCTATCTTTATGTTATTTTTGGTTCAAATTTTTTTTTCTCTTTAAAACATATTATTGATTTATGTAACCTGGTCCAATCTTGTTTTTTACCTCAAATATTTTGTTCGGTCAAATTATTTAAAGTATATATATTTTTTCTTTATTATTCATGTTTTGATATCATTGTTATATGTGTTTATGTTTTGTGTCCTCTTTTCATTTTTTTTTTCTTCTATTGTGAAATATTCTACTCAAGTTGTTTTCGCAATGTATAGTTCAATATTAGTTTTTTGTCCTTCTACCATTGGGGCATTGTAGATTCTTTATTTTTGGTTCTTCTTTAATTTTTTTTTGGTAGTTTTTTATTTATTATTTATTTATATAACATTATTTAGGTTTTTAAAATTAAAAGAAATCAAAAATTGAGAGAAATAAAATATATATATATATATATATATATATTTCTTTGTTTTATAAATAGTACTGTTCTGTGTTATAAAACAAATATGAAGTCTTCAGTTTTCCCTTTAAAAAAAATATAATTTCTGTTTTTGGTTAGAATTTAGTCTTCTTAGTTTCTTATATTTTAATAACTCAATTAAATTTCAATTTATAATTTATTTCTTCAAAAGTTCAGAAGTTAGTGTTTGGCCTTAAAACAACTTTGTTATTAATTTTTATTGTGAAGGACAAAGAGAAGTCTCGAAATTATAATTCTTAATACAAACGGACAAATTAATTCTTTAACTAATTATGTTTTTAAGGAAGTATTTTGAAATGGACCATTTAATAAAATTAGAGATTAGCCATTAATTAATCCCTTGCTTGGTTTGAATCAAGAAGTGGAAGCATATGAATGAGGCATGGTTATTGGGATAAAGGAAGGTGTTTGGATAAGGGGTGACCTGACTGAAGGAATTTTTTAGATTTAACAAAAGGATAAATGGTAATCATAGTTATTATTAGTAATTTAACTCTAATTATAGAATGATATAACAATAAAACACAATAGTTTTGAGATTGACATGGAATACTTGAAATGATGAGACATGATGAATCCATAATTAACTTTAGATCGGAGTGAAAAATTCAAAATTAAGATTTGGGAGAGATTATTACTCCTATTCTATATTATGTCAAATGTGTGTTAGTGTTAATGGGACAATCAAACACCCTATATATAGCTAGGAGTAGGACATTGTAAAATAAACTAATGAGTCAAGTCTTCTCATTATGACAAGCCCAAACACAAAGACTCATAACAATATTTACTAATGAATTGCTTAACAACAATAAGTCAATAATAACAATGTTTACAAAATAATTGGACTTCAACAAAATAACAATAATTACTTTGATATCAAATTAATCTGAGCTTTTAATTAACTTATGCTAGTCAACATAAAATTTTCAACAATCTCCCACTTGGACAACATAACTTAAAACAAGAATTCCCAGATTAATCCAACAAAATGTGATCACAACAAGATGTCAAAGTCGAGTAAGCATTCTCAACAAAATGGTACAATATGGGAAGCACTCAACAATGCAAAAAAAAATAAACTCGAAGGAGTGCTGATATCATACATGTTAGATACTCATTTTCCAGTGACCCAACAAAATGTGGTATATAGGTAAATCGGAATAAACAATAATAAAATTGCACGCCTGAATGAAATTAAAGCAATTCCTAACAAAATGGCTTAGTATCCGCCCAAGATGCTATATGAGATCTAAAAAACTTGAACACAACAACATAATGAGATTGGGTCTGAAATGTCTCCAAAAGATGTTCCATATAAACAAAAAAACGTTCATAATAACAGAAAGTCAATAACATACGACAACAATGCATCTGCCCCAGATGTTTTCTAAGATGCAACAAAATATCTCTGCACAAATATTGAGACTAGGTCCAATATGTCTCAATTATGTCATTACACAAAATTGTGTCAATAATTAAGTTGCGCAAACTTAAATGACATTCACAATAACACGAAGTCATAACGAACATATAGAACAAACTCTCACTAACCCAAAACACCAAAATGACCTCATTTTACCCTTATAGGTTGCAAGTCATTGGTTAGGGCATCAACAATCATAAGTTTTGTAGTAACATAATTGACAATAGTTAATCATAATATGTCATACAAACGCAAAATGAATGCAAACCAATATATGGAAAACAATTACTAAATATAGAGAGAAAAAAAACATAACAACAATAACAATACACATTTCTCCCACTAATCCAACATATCAAAACATCACAAAATTTTCATTAGAGTCGCAATTTCAAAATACTCTAATGACTCAACAAGTGATAGTGAGATTTACAAAAAAACTCTATGGTAGAGTACTCAATGTGAGTCCAATAACTCACCATTATTCTATCTGACAACATAATTATAAAACAGATAGAAACACCAAAGTGTAGAGTCTCAAAAAGTATGTTCATCATAAAAAAATTAGTTTTCACATTCTCTCCCTATAAAATTCAAGGAGATCATAAGTGTTGACACTTTACAACAAATATCTCCATTCTG
>QANU01012207.1:327333-400006 GCA_003254905.1 Nissolia schottii
ATATATATATATATATATATATATATATATATAAATATATAAATACAATTAAATTATTTTTCTCTATTACACAATGATTATGTTAAATAACGTCATGATGAAAGGTATACCCATTATCTGCACAATTATCCAACAATATATGCAATCCATTAAAAAAATAAATTAATAAAATAATTTTATTTAACAACATTAAATTTCACCAAAAGTGAAAACAAAATTCATATTTTCAGATTGCTACAAATGCCAATGAAGCTCTCTCATGCAATGTAATTCATTTGGGATCTCAATATTATAATACATGGGCATAATCTTCCCACAAATAATAAAGTTACGTCCTTAGAACTAGTACCGAGAGGATAATAAAAACTCCAAGCACATAGTTATCAAATCATTAAGAAATATATTAATAAAAACAAATTGAATGGTCAGTTCATTATTGATACAATCATCAATGCTACACAAGTAACAAAATTAAAATATATATATATAGTGGGTAAATACTCAGCCAAAAAAGAGCACAAAAGATTATTTAATAAATAATAATTAGTGAACAAAGGTTCCATAAAAAAAATGACACAATGTGATTGGTCAAACAAAGTATAGAGATATTGTCAAAATTAAAATCATTTCTCCATGATAAATAATGTTTTACCCAAAAGGAATAACACTTGGATGATAACAGAATTTTATTGTAAGTAGCAGAAGTATAAATAATTTCACAAATATTGTAAACAACATTTTATCACAATTATATATATATATACATATATATATATATCACAATAACCACTCTCAAAATACCAATTAAAGGAATATTTTAGATTCAACAAATGGATAAATGATAATCCAAAATTCCTAACTCTAACTATATCATGATATAACAATAAAACACTATAGTTTTGAGATTGACATTAGGAAATACCTGGAATGACACGAGAGATGATGAATCCATAATTAGCTTTAGACCAGAGAGAAAAAATTCAAAATTAGGATTGAGGAGAGATTATTGCTCCTATTCTATCTTAGGTCAAATGTGTGTCAGTGTCAATGGGGCAACCAAACACCCTATATATAGCTAGGAGCAGGACACTCTCCCTGTATAAAACAGACTGATGGGTCAAACATTCTCATTATGGCAAGTCCATACATAGAGACTCATAACAATATTTATTAATGAGTCATGCTTAACAACAATAGGTCCAATAACAACAATGTTTACAAAATAATTGGATTTAAACAAAATAATATTATCTACGTTGACATCAAATTAATCTGAGTTTTTAATTAACTTATGTTAGTCTACACAAAAATTTCTAGCACTGACTTTCTGTCGCTTTATAAAAAAGGTCTCTTGTGATATGTAGTTAAAATGGCAAGAGAAGGAAAATCATGGAGAAACTTGATGACTTTTAAATAAAAGGTAATGTATTTATTTATATTTATATGTATTAGCATGTATTAGTTTACGTCATTTATTATTATTTTAAAAATAATTATGTGGTTAACTAAACTGTTAAGTAAACTACTTTCATTTTTCAATGTAACCACGTTATCAGAATTAATTTTTTCACCATATTTGATAAAAAAAAATTATAATTTTATGTATTAAGTGTTCAAATAGTAACAATTATTAGTATAAGTTTGTAAAAACAAGGTCATTCATTAATTTACATTTTTTAATTTTACATTCTCTAATTATATAAATAACTAATAACAACGTATGTATGCATATATTAAAAAAATAAAAGTTAAAGGTGTGGTGTGATAATAGTTTACCTTGTTACTTAAATAATTATTACAAAAAAAAAATTTATTACTGCTAATATCATATCATATAGACTAAATAACTTAAAATAATATTTAAAAGTTACTTTTGATGCAGTGCACAGACACCTGTCTAATGGCAAAGAAAGAATGATAAAAGACAACAGCAGTTGAGGAGAGAAGCAATGACATTAAGAGCAAGAGTCTTTGTGTGTATGTATGCCAACATATGCAACTAGTCAACTCTGCAATTCACGAAACGCGGTCGTGACCTCAGCTTTTTACCGCAAACAGACAGAGAGTTTTGATTGACTTCTCCAAACCAAGCTGCTAGCATAAATATAGACCGAAATAAAAACAAAGAAAACACACGTCGGTGTCAAATAAAATCGGGTCTTGTTCACGCATGTTAGACGGTAGAAATACAAGTGAATCATACGCATTCATTCTTTAGGAATTTTAGGACTGATTGGTCACTAGGCTCAAAAACTTCTAATAGGTCATTAGACACTGAAACCTTTGATCGGGGTTATTGTGTCCTTAAAATTATCTAAACCTACTAACTTTTACTCATTAAACCAACTTTGTTGACTTAGACGTATATATTGTATGGTCGAGACAAATACAATTCCAACATATCAACAAGATGGTTAGACTCCGGGCTTGACGTATCAAAAACTCGGTTCACCGGTTGGGAATCATAACTGCCCAGAATTACTATAATAAGTACTCGTCGGCATAGTTATGATAATGTCCCATCTCCTTTATGACCATTACTAAAGCAATAATTAACACAATAACGCTCGTCCAAACAATTACAAAATACATGGTAAATGCTACCTAACAGCCGAAACAGTCATGATTACTACAAGGTATATAAGAATGAACATCCTTCATGCTAAGGTACCTTCTGATTCTACTATTTTTAACCATACACTATTATTTACAAACTTACTTGGACGTCAAAGTGTCTTTTGCAAGTACCTCCACCGTTGTCCAAAGCCTACCACCATCATTGTGCTCACATATTCAAAGTTGATTGGTTGAATGCACCTTGGAACGTGCCAAAAGGATCAAAGAGGTAGGGGTATAACTTCTTCATCGCGTCTCTACTTCCCAAGTTGCTTCCTCTCTATAGTAGTTTCTCCATGTTCTTCTTTATTGGACATGTCGGGATCTACCCTAATGTCTTGCTAAGTTAGGACATGCTTATCATCGCAAACGTATCCTCAAAGCATCGTTACATGAAACACTGGGTGAAGTGTTGCCAAACATGGTGGTATAGTGCCAACTTGTAGGCCACTAAACCAACCCTCTTGGTAATCTCAAATAGGCCTATGTACCGAGGGTTAAGCTTCCCTCTTTTGCCAAAACGAACCACCCCTTTCATCGGGGACACCTTATGGAAGACCTTCCTCCCAACTTCAAACTTAACAACCTTTCCATAATAAGCTTGATCTTATCTGTGGTATCTTGGATAATGTCAAGAGCCATAAGCTTTTCCTCGCTTTCTTCAAACCACCCAATGGGAGATCTACAATGTCTCCCATAAAGAGCTTCGAATGGGGCCATTTGAATGCTTGCTTGGTAATTGTTATTATACGCAAACACTACCAGAGGTAGATGCTTCTCCCAAGATCCTCCAAAATCAAGGACATAAGCACTAAGCATTCCCTATAGCATCTAAATAGTACTCTCAGACTGGTTGTTTGTCTAAGGATGGAAAGTAGTGCTCATCGCTATATCTGTACCCAAGGATGTCTAAAATGTCCTCTAAAACCTGGCAATGAACTATGCACCCCTATCCGATATAATCGAAAGGAGGATCCCCTGAAGTTGGACTATATCTTGGATGTATATCCTTGTGTAATCTATGGCCTTGTAGGTGTTCTTGAATGGCATGAAGTATGCTAACTTGATCATTCTGTCAACTATTACCCAGATCGAGTCATAGCTATTGGGCATTCGGGGTAACCCTACCACGAAGTCCATGGTGATTCATTCCCACTTTCACTCAGGTATAGGTATCCTCTAAAGCTCTCCTGTTCATTGCCGGTGTTCGGCCTTGACTTGCTGGCACACGAGGCTCCTAGCCATGAAACTTCCCACATCTTTCTTCGTGCTCTTCCACCAGAAGAGTCCCTTCAGGTCTTGATACATCTTCGTTGATCTTGGATGGATCAAGTAAGTTGTATTGTGAACTTCTTACATAACTCTGTTTCTTAGCTCACCGACGTTATGGACACACAACCGCATCCCTACCTGTAGCACCCGTTCTAAATCCACAGAAAACTCTGATATTATGATGCTCTCGGCCCTTGAAATGCTCTCTCTCATCATAGGATTTTCTGTTTTCCACCTTTTGATTTCATCTAACAAGGACGCAGTCTGAACCTTGAAATTGGCCAAGAGCGCCCCTAACTCACTTACGCTGAACCTGAACTTGTCTACTATCAACTTGTGGATATTTGCCATTAGTCATCATCACACTGGAGCAATATGAGCCAAGCTACCTTCAAACTTCCTAATCAGAGCATTGGTTACCACGTTGGACTTACCCGGGTAATATTAGATGGCGCACTTGTAATCCTTCAAAATTTCTATCCATCATCGATGTCTGAGGTTTAGTTCCTTTTGCTTAAAAATATATTATAAACTCTTGTGATTCGTGAAAATTTTGCATGGTTCCCCATACAAATAGTTCCTCCATATATTCAAAGCGAAAATCACGGTTGCCATCTCTAAATCATTAGTGGGGTAGTTTTGTTCATGCTTCTTGAGTTGCTTGGATGCGTAGGCAATAACCCGACCATGCTGCATAAGCACGCACCCAAGGCCAACCCTTGAAGGATCACAAAAGACGGAAAACCCACCCACTCTTGAGGGTAACACTAGCACTGGTGCTGAAATTAAGTTGTCCTTCAAATTCTGAAAACTGCCCTTACATTCTATCAACCATAGAAACTTGACCCCCTTCTATGTGAGCTTTGTTAATGGCATTGCAATCTTGGAAAATTCTTTCGTGAATTGACGGTAATACCCAACTAAACCCAAAAAACTATGGATCTCTGACATTGTTGTTGGCCTTGGCCACTACTATACAACTTCTACCTTCTTTGGGCCAACCAGGATCCCATCGTTGGAGAGTATAGAGGTGAGTCTTCTACCCTAAGGCATACTGTTTATGAATTCTTTTAGTTTGGGTGAGCTAGATTGATTACCAAAGTTGTTAGATACTAAGCCTATTATTTATGGAAGGTAGCATCCTAGCCAGTTTATGTTTTAGTCTTGTTACTCATCTGTAACTAAGGACGTGGTCCTGTGCTTAGGGAGGTTACCAGGAAAGAGAAGTGCATCGCAACAAACAGCTTAAGTACCAAGTCTTTCCTAGCCATAACCTTCCCTTAGCTAAGACCCTTCATTAACTAGAGTCTTTATTAGGGTCTATTATTTAATCCTAACCAAACAATTCTAAATATATCATCATGGAGCATGTAATATTCATATAGGTCTCTGTCCTAGCATGTCATCTACTAAGCATGTTAATTGAATAGATAATGATAATCATAATAATCATAAACATAACTAACTCGATTGACTGACCACTAATGTGGCACACCGTCGATGCACCAGGACCTCTACTCACCTTAGAAAGCCTAAGGCTAGGGAGCATTGGCATTGGAAGCTCCAAGTAACATAGCGTTGGCACCTAGAAAGGCCAAGCACACCATCAAAAAACGTAATAAAACATAACTGAAAGGCATTGCGATAGTGAATTGGCATTGTTATGGCGATCCGGCATTGCCATAGAAGTCGTGGACTGCCACAGCGCTACCACTACCAAAGTAGTGGCGTTGGGGCCTACTACTCTAGGTCATCCCTAAAAGGATTGGTTACCTACCCTAGGTGAAGACGTTGTGTCTTCACAAAAAGAAAGAGAGAAAATGAGCAAGAAACTCTGCACTTGAGGGAGAAGTCTGAAGCTTTAAGCAAGTTGTAGAGCTATGGGGGGAGCTCTGTATATAGGCAGAGAGACAGGCCCTCTCTTGGGCTAAAGGCTGTGGGTAGGGTTTCTGATGTAACTTCTGTGTCGCTGTAAGATTGAGGGAGTGCTGCAGCGCTTTTCTTGCTTTGCGTTGCTGCAACATGCCTCTGAGAATTGGGTCTTCACACAAGCCACATCTCGAAACCCAGTTCGATTTGCTCATAACAACTTCCACTCTAACAATATTTCATAATTAGTTGTCTAGCGCCTTTTTGGTATTAAAACCACTGACAAACAACTCTTATAATGGATTGATGCAATAATTGATCGGATTCAACACTATCTCTGTGGAAGTTACGATCATTTGATCATTTATTAGGTATCCAGCTACTGACACTACAACAGTCACTTAGAACATTATATAATAATGTTCAGAACTATAGATGACATGTTCCAATCTAATTTGAACACTCATAAAACCCAAGACCTCAGCTAATTTTTTGTTTGGTTAGGCTTTCTAGCGGATCGATCAAACTCTCTTAAACTTGGTCCGAACAACAAGTTTGTTAGATAAAAAATAATTGTTTCTTCATGGAACCTCACATAAGGCTTGCTTTATTTGACCAGCAGTNTTTCCGTCATCTCATGGTCCCCATAACAAGGAGAAAACAAAAGTAAAAACAAAAGAAACATAATTCTCATAATAAGGTGCTTTTATTATATCCTTAAAAACCCCCCAAAACGATAACGTTCAAACCGCAAAGCTTTGAACCACTCAAACCAACTCGTGGGTTGGACTTTTCGGAAAAAATTAACACAAGTAAATTTGGAACCTTGTATCTAAATTTCCAATTGGAAAGTGTGTGCGTAGATTCGTCGTGGAATTCAAAGACTTACCAATTTTCTCTCTCTCTCGCTCTCTCTCATATTTTCTAGTTTGACACGTATTTGAATTCCCGGTCAGTGGAATCAATGTTTGCCCTCCTAGAAACAAACATATATATGAGCAAGGTGGAACCACTGCCATCATAAACCCATCTCCTTGAATTGTTCGTGCGCTTGTTCTTGGGAGTCACCTCAATTCACACCCTAACACACATCGTGACCATACGAGAAAACTAACTAAGGTAATTCATTCATGGTGGATTTCGGTATCTATCGCTTTCGCTGTTGCTTGGTATTCTGGGAGTAACATCTCCATGGTGTCCATATCAAAACAAGACTCCTTTTGTTCACAGCTTCCACACACACAGATAATTAACAATAATAATCAAGGCCTTTTACAATTCTTGTGAAATACAAATGAATTATGCGAATTTGATGTTTATGGGGCTTGTTCTGTGCAGGACTCAGAAAGAAAGGGATAGCCATTTTTCCTTGGAAACAAAATTTGAAGCGCGTGCGCTGCACAGCTCTATGGGATTATCACTCTCCTTGCTCGCATCCGCCTGGGAAGAAATCGTCAGACACTCGCTCTTCGCTCTCTCTCTCAAATCCGCCAGCTTCGGTTCCAGACACGGCGCCGCGATTCTGAGGGCGGGGAGCTTCAACAACAACAAGAGGCCGTCGGAATCAGAGACCGTCGCCGCGCCGCCGCCAAGAAACGGTTGCAATGGTTCGAGCAGGTTGAAGGATAACAGACCCGAGCGCGTGATCCTCGAAAGGAACCTTCCTCGCGTCGAAGACACGATGGAGAAGAATATCATGGGCGCCGAACAGGTGCTTCAGCACAAGCCGGTGCCCGTGCTTTCTCTCCCCGAGGCAGTGGTCTTCTCTTCCCCGAGGCCGGTGAGCGAGCTCGACGCGGCGGCGACGAAGCTTCAGAAAGTCTACAAGAGCTACCGCACGAGAAGAAACTTGGCAGACTGTGCCGTGGTGGTGGAGGAACTCTGGTTGGTCCTCTCGATTGAAATTAATGCAATGTTTTTTTTCACACTCAATTTCAACCACTCATACATACATCATTAGTAATGCAGTATAAACATTACAAACTTATAAACGATACTCTCAACTATACTTAATTAAGTGCACAAACATTACATGAGTTAAAACACAAGCTTTATATATATAAATACGAGGTGTATGTATAGTGTATCGTTTTTTGTGTACGTTTAGCATAACTCGTTTTTGTTTGCATTGGATATTTGCTTAAAGTTGTGCTCACTAATTGAGATGTGTTTTTGGATGGTGCAGGTGGAAGGCATTAGACTTTGCCGCTCTTAAACGGAGCTCTGTCTCATTCTTTGATGTTCAGAAAGAAGAGAGTGCCCTGTCACGGTGGGCAAGGGCAAGGACAAGAGCTGCTAAGGTATATATTCGATTGAAATTCAGATTTCTCTGAAAGCAAACTATTTGCATCTTCGTTCATTTTTTTTTCATTCGGGTTAGTTTTTTATTTTGGGGTCTTGCCATTGCTGAGCGCTCTCTCTCGCATACAGGTTGGAAAAGGTTTGTCCAAGGATGACAAGGCGCAAAAGCTGGCCCTGCAGCATTGGCTTGAAGCTGTAAGTCAGACCCACGCATGATTCCAAGAAACTTTATGCGACCGTGAAACATAAAGAAATTTTAATTCATGGTCTTCTTGCTTTTCTGTGCAGATTGACCCACGCCATCGGTACGGACACAATTTGCACTTGTATTATGATATTTGGTTTGAAAGCCAAAGCACCCAACCATTTTTCTACTGGTAAGCTCTTATGATATGATTCTGTTACACGTACATAAAAAATAAATATCATACATACATTTTATACTTATATATATAAAATTTATGTTTTAATGTCTATAATATTTGTATTATGAGTGTATAAAATTAGATGTATATATAGCATTTTATTATAAAATTGCCTAATTCTTTATATCTTATGAGAAATTTTTACTATGTTCTAAGAACATTATCATTTTTCATATACTTTTAAAATATTATAAATTAAAATTAATGATTGATAATATTTTAAGAGTATACAATAAATCTATTTTAGGAACGCGTAAGAATTTCTCGAACTCATAGTAGATGCTAAGGATGTGGATGGCTAACTTCATTTATGTGTGCAGGTTGGACGTTGGAGATGGTAAAGAAATAAATATTGAGAGATGTCCAAGGGCCACTCTACAACGCCAGTGCATTAAATATCTTGGACCGGTAAGCCATCATTACACAAACCCCGCATTTTGTAATCACAAGAAATTAACACGTACTTACGTAACCATATCTCATACCTAATCTAAAATGACACTGCTCATATTTCGTCGTTACCATCGCAGAAAGAGAGGGAGGAATATGAAGTGACCGTTGAAAATGGGAGGCTGGTGTACAGACAAGATGGGAGGCTTGTGGACACTGACGGGAAGTGCAAGTGGATCTTTGTCCTTAGCACCACAAGGGCCTTGTACGTGGGACAAAAGCAGAAAGGTGCATTTCAGCACTCTAGCTTTCTTGCTGGGGCTGCAACAACAGCTGCCGGCAGATTAGTGGCCCATGAGGGTGTACTTGAGGTAATTATTCAAGACGACTTTATAACATTATCATAAATATCGTACATGTACAATTTAGATCAAATAATTGATTAGGTTCTATTATTTATATTTTCGCATCAATTTGATTTGAAGAGAAAAAAAGTAATATTAATTTAGTCATAATATTATTATTTTGACATTAATTTAGTCAAATGTTAAGCATGAATTTAATGTTAGCATTTTTAACTTAGATATTAACTTAGTCTTGTCATTATATGAGTTAAGTGGATTTTCATTTAACAAAATTAGTAGAGTTCCACGATCAGGCTAAATTGATGTCAATTATAAAATATTAGAACTAAATAAAATTTTAAAATAAAAAATTAAGATCAAATTGATGTTAAAGTGAAAACTTTAGCACCCAAATAGTTATTTACTCTTAACATTTGTCAATCTCAAACTATGTCACAAAAGCAATTTACCTTATAAAGATATTTCTTATCTAAACATTGCAGGCTATTTGGCCATACAGCGGTCACTATCACCCAACAGAAGAGAATTTCAGAGAGTTCATAAGCTTTCTTGAGGAGCACAATGTAGACCTCTCTAATGTCAAGGTAAGAAAAAAAAGTTCAATCTAATTTGATGATAGTGAACAAAACAAAAAATTGGCCCTTCTATTGATTGCTTATGGTTTGCTTTTTGCTTGTTTTTTTTGCAGAGATGTTCTATAGATGATGATGATGCTCCTGCATTCATTGGGACCCATTCATTTACTGCCACTAATGAACCACAACCACCACCTTCTATCATTAATGCTGCCAACGACAATGGCAGCAAGACCAGTGATGTAAAAGCTGATAGTAAAGAGGTTGAGGTCAAGAAAGTATTTGACATGTCCAAGAGGCTATCGTGCAAGTGGTCCACGGGGAATGGACCCAGAATTGGGTGTGTCCGTGACTATCCTGAGCACCTCCAATCAAGGGCATTGGAGCAAGTTAACTTGTCCCCAAGGCCTGCTTCAGCACGATATGGCCCAATCCCTTCACCCAGGCCCAGCCCAAAAGTTAGGATCTCACCCAGGCTTGCGTATATGGGCTTACCCAGCCCAAGAACCTCAATTCCCACTGCAAATTGAGGCCCTTTAAGGAGTCAGCTATGATGGTGACACTTGAGTTGAGACTAGGATTATGATATGATGATGACATCCGAGGGACTAACTTTATCCCTAGCTTGTTTTGATTTTGGTTTATTTTTTTATTTATTTTGTTTATTCATTTATTTGTAAATTGTAATCCTTCACTCAATTTGCCTCTCTTACTCTTTTGGGAAGACGATTCAGCACGTTCTTTACTGAAAGTAATAGAGGACAAAATTTCATGTAAAAAAAAGTACAAAATGTTGAATAAAAAATTTAACAAGAGCAATTCTTGTCTTTTGATTCTCTGGGTAAAGTTATTTTTAAAGATTTTATATTAATTTTTAGCAAAATACTTTTTAACAAAATGCTCTTAAGGGGAAAAAAAAAACTCTATCTATCATTAACATTTTTAAGTTAATGTATTTGGATATAATTTTTTACTGTTAAGTTAATATATCTGAATACAGTTTTGTATCCAGATACATTGATTTAAAGATGTGCACAAAATGTTAAAAAAAGGCCAATAATATAAATGTATTGAACACTTTTTAGCATGAACATATTTTTCGTAGCAACCGAACCATAATTTCATTGGTCAATTGTCCTTAATTTTCTATAAATTCTTGTATTCTCTCTTTTCTAGTTACAATTACTCATTTCTCATTTGCACAATAAGTGTATACGTGCATTTTCGTGCTATATGGCTCTTTACTCATTTCTCATTTGCATAATAAGCGTATTCGTGCATTTCGTGCTATTTGGCTTCGGGCCATATAGCACTGTTCTGGCGATGATAAACGTAATTACGTAAACCCATCATAGAAGATCAAGCCATGATTTTCTTCTTGTTCACAGATAGATTAGAAAGAAAAAAAATTACGCCAACTTTTTCTTTAAATTCATCAATATTACATTTGTTCTTTTTAATTTGTAAAATATATTTGCCCTTTTTAATTTGCATGTATCACTCATTTTCATTGTCTCTAAATTGTTTTTTTTCAAATTCTAATAATATCCCTAAAAGAATCTTAATCCTCAATTATCTTCTTCTTCACTCATCTCCACCATCATCCCACCTTCACCTGCCCCTACCTCTCCACCACCCACCACCACAATATTCTGTCAACATTGCATGGCTGATCTTCCCTTATAACCCATAGGCTATCGGTGGGGGAACACAGAGTAGCGATGTAACATCCCGGATTTTTCCTTATGGAAATTCGTTAAATAAATAATTACGAAAAATCGGTCAATGGATAAAAACACGAGGAGGATAAAAACGCCGCGTGTAACCTGTAAAACCTCGGCCAAAATAAGGTTTTGTGATTTTCGTGGATTTTTCTGAGCCTCCGAACGATTTTCAATTCTATCGGAAATTATTATGGATACCGACAGTGTCCGTACAATACACCAATAAGACAATAAATTCCCGAAAACCTTAACTAGACCTAAACTACTAATAAGGAAAATTAGTAGATCGCGATGACGTGTCCGGGATATTTTTCGAACAACCGTACGCATAGTGAGGGGACAGTTAATGACCAAACATGATCAAACACGGACGAATTTTGGGAGAGATTTCCCCTTGGCCTGTCGTGCATGATCACAAGCCCATCCCCTCCAACAACTCTCTTCCACCTCAAAAATGACCATGCCTAACCCATTATTCACTCACTCTCACACTCCACTTATCCACTCAAAATCTTTCCATAATTTTCTCCCAACCACCGAGACTCTGCAGCCAGCTCCACTTCTCATCTTCACTCCCTCTCCATTTCTTTCCCAAGGAAACCAAGGGAAAACCAAGCTTCCATCATAGTCCACCATCCTTGTCAAGCAAAGCTTGAAGCTCTACTTTCATTCCTCCTCACAAAATCACCAAGAATCTACTCCCCACTGTTCTCCCCAACCCAAGTGGCCACATAAATCACTGCCAACATCATATCCCCAAGTTCCTCTTCTTATTGGAAGGGAAGGCAAGCTTGGAGTTCCAAGCCTTCTTCTCCAACATCCAACCCTCTTGAAGGTGGGGGAAAGCTTGTCATAAATCACCCTTGGGTGATATATGGGAGTTGTATGTGTGTTTAAAGTGATAAATATGAGTGGGTGCTAGGATGGGAAGCAAGAAAAACCATCAGGACCTATTTCAGGTCAGTGGTCATTCGAATGAATCCCGTAGGGTCATTTGAATGAACCACAAATGTTTCAGAAAACAAGTGTGAAAAACCACGAGCCATTCGAATGACTACTGTAGAGTCATTCGAATGAGTCGTGAGAAGAGGCAATTTTAAAGGCTAGAGAGGCAAGTCATTTGAATGCCTTGGCCTTGGACATTCGAATGACAACCTCACTGAGTGATTTAGAGAGAAAAGGCCAGAATCATTCAAATGGCCACTCAGGGGGCATTCGAATGACGAGAGATTCGAATGACGTGCTAAACAGAGAGTGAATATCAAGATTCAGTAAAAGTGTCTCGAGCGAGACACAGTGGATCTCACGCAATACATTATTTCAGGAGGCCCAAACCGCATGAAAACCTAGGTTAAAACATGTCAGAGAAAAGAATACCAAACCATTACAAATCAATTCCAATTTTGTCAGAATTTTGAATACTTTTGTCGTCATCTAGGTGGAGAGAGAAAGAACATACTAGGAGGTTCAAGAACGCTAAGGAAGGGGATCGATTGGATTGTGATTCAATTCCAAGGCTTCCTTAGTTTCTATTTATTTTCCTATCTTTTCATTATTTATTGTTAATTTCAGTTTTCACATCATGAACTAATTCTCCTTTGGATTGGAAGGATGATGTAACCATAATACTTTCTTTTAATTCCAATTTCGATGTTATTCAATTGTGTTTCTTTGTGAATTAATTTCTCTATGCTTGATTTTCGTTAACTGACCATTAATGAATTGTTAGTAAACCTAAGGGAATTTTGAGAAAAGTAACCTAGGTGGTAATGAGAAATTGATCTTCACGTAGCTATTTCTTATATTAGAGATAAGAATAGAG
This sequence comes from Nissolia schottii, assembly GCA_003254905.1. NCBI lineage: Eukaryota > Viridiplantae > Streptophyta > Magnoliopsida > Fabales > Fabaceae > Nissolia > Nissolia schottii. The sequence goes on from QANU01012207.1 coordinate 340,693, forward strand.
GGTAGTGCAACCCTTAGCCTCACACGCTACCAAAGATTCATAAAACCTAATCCCTAATTCCTAGGCGAACTAGATTAATTTTAAGATATTGGTTAATTGGGTCGTTCATAGGAGGTATGCATGATCTTGAGAGAGACTTGTGTTAGAATAGGAATGTAGGTTGTCCTGCAAAAATAATTTGAATAATAAAGAAAGCGGAATTAGGGGAATATTAATGGTGAAATCGGAGTCTCAATCACCTTAATCTCTGAATAAAATCCCATTTGCTTGATCTGCATTTTTAATTTCTACCATATTTAATATATATTGCTTGAAATTCAATTCTACAAATCCCTTTTTCGTGATTCAACTCTTGAGTTATAATTCTTGATTTCACCTTTGATCATAACTGTTCTCGTGGGAACGATACTTTGGTCTTTAAGACCAATACTTTATTACTTGGCGACGTGGTATACTTGCCATGTGTGTTTTTCTTACACCAACAATGAGATTGCAATGGGGAGGAACAAAATGTCTGAGGAGTTATTATCCGGATTCAGGTGATAGGCTACAAGCAACTCGTGAGTTTGTTAAGTTCTCAAGTGGAGAACAAGAGTTTAGCCAATTTGATAGCCTACATGATAGATGGGAGCTTAATCCAAGAGAATAGTGGATGGCATATGGAGTTTCTCTTACAAAGATTTATCCAATTGCCTCGAAGCTTCTTTCACAACCAAGTTCTTCCTCTTATTGTGAAAGAAATTAGAGCACCTATTCCTTTATCCACTCAATGAGAAGGAATAGGTTGAATCTTAAGAAAGCTGAAGATATAGTGTTCATACACACAAATCTCCGTAATAATAAGAAGTGTGAGGAGGGTGAGACAAGTATGTGAGATGTTGGTGGAGATGCTTCCGATCCATTTGAGGGAGTTGGGATTCTTGAAGTTGCAAACATTTCACTTGATCAACCTAACTTAGAAGCTATTCTTTCTTGTGATAATAGGGATGGGAATGATGAGATTGAAATTATTAATATCCCAGTTTGATTGTTTTGTTCTTATTTCGAATGTTTTGAGATATAATATTGAACAATTTAGCTTATTTTATGTTAACTTTAGCATTTTTTTAATTTGAGATGTAATGTTGAACAATTTAACTTTATTTAATGTTAAAATTATTATGTTTCTTTTAATTATCTTATAATTTTTTTATTATATATATTCGGTGCACCCATACTCCTGTTTTTTAAAAAAAATTTGTATCTCATACACATATCCGTATCCGGTACTGCACCGATGCCCATGCAACGTAGCTTCTAGTATAATTGCATCAAAACTACCTTGTTAGTACATTCCGCACAGGAAGAAAATAAACTTTAATTTGAGTAAATTTTGTAATTGAATAAATTGCAAAAAGACAACTCAGGAGTGAATAACCAATCACTCAATCACCCATCGTACCGGAAAAATAAAACGGACGAAAGAAAAAGTGTTAACATGAAAAATAAAAAAAATAAAAAGTTACCCACTAATCATTTTGTTTTGGACACCAAGAATACTACTAGTCTTAACTAATTTTGGGGGTAATAACCCCAATTTCGTGGGACCGTATGGCCATCTAGCTTTTCACATGAACTGCACTGATATAGTAATTTTTCTGCAGTGCAGAGTAGGCTATATAGGTAATGCATTAACAAGAAATTCTTTTATACACAATGACATGTAAAACAAACCACACATTTTATGAGATATATACCACTATCATTTTTAGGAAAAAAAAGATTAAAAAAAATGATTAATAATGTATACTTCATGTGTTAGAAATTTGTATTTCCAATAATTGTATGAGCTCATATTAAACAATTATATTAGTTATTTATCATAAAGAGATTTGATCTTAGTAATCTAATTTTTGTTAAGCCTGTTGGACTCAAAGAAAACGAATGTGAGCCCAATATGAGTGGATATCAGTATTGGCCCAGTAGAGAATAATGGGAACCTGGTGAGCTTAAATACAAAGGAATGGTTATGGTCCGTAACACATCAAATCACAATCAGTTCTCCCTTCTCCTCATCCAAAGAGAAACCTTAGACACTAAAGGATTTGGTTGAGGAAGGCTATAGAACCACTAGCTTATTCCTGCTCAATCGTTGCGAACGTTTCGCAATCATTCAATCATAAATACAGGTATTTACAAAACCCTTTCAATCTTTAATAATCTGAAGTGATGTAGATCATGTAAATATCCAAACATCATGTGCTACATAATTTTTTTTTACAATAATGATGTATAAAATTATTTCTCGTGCTTTAACATAGCTGCAGAAGAGAAGCGTATCCCAAAATATTATTTCAGACCCCACAATATGAGATTTGGGGAATGCATAAACTGCAACAATCTTTCTTTCTATACCAGAGTCTGCAACCATAACTATCAAATCTTATTTTATGCACTGCAAAGTCTTTGTCATCAGTGATAGCTGTGCGTTATTGGGGATAGCCTTTTTTGTCTTTCAAGGCGGCTTCTGCATTTGATATTAGTAGGGACAAAGTAACTCTTTATTTCCATCTCAAACCTCATTTTGCCTAATGAACAATGATGACACCATCATGTACGTTTCAAAAAACATGGAACTTATACATTATAATAAATATAAATAATTAATTAAATATATTAATTTAAGAATTATTACTTCTGTCAGATGATATTTGTTATGAACCAAAAGAGTAGTTTTGCTTTTGGTAAATGGAAAATTCAATTAGGGGAAACTTTAATAACTTTAGTCTGTTTTCGATGACTGATCCCTAATCAATTGGGAAGCAACATACAACAACGATTAAGCTTTTATTTTACAAGGTGAAGCTAGATTGCATAAGTCAAACAATTTTATTAATATTCTATTATAAAGTGGAAGAGCAACACATACTTTTTTAAATTAAAAGGAAGCATATTAAAGGGAAGTACCGCATCATTCAGCTACGTTGCCAGCCACTTTGCAAGTTTTCAGTACACTGGCTGGATTCCCTAAATTCATGACTTGATATTGACCCTGGAACTTGTTGAGACCGAGGTGATGAAATACTCACACGCAAGTAAAAGGGTAGCACCGATTGAGCGAGCCCCTACCTGAAAAAAAAAAAAAAAAAAAAAAAAAAAAAAAAAAAAAAAAACGACGTGACTTCTTAGCCTGGTAAGGTAACCACAGCATAAATGCATGCATAAATGTAAAGTTAACCAAATCACCACTACAAGTTGCAACACGGTCTCTAAAATCTGAATGGTCCAATCAAAGCTAGGCTTTTTCTTTGGTTACCATCAGCGCACTCCTCACTTTAATTAAAGTCTCTCAAGGAATTCCAAGTTCATTAACTTTTATAAAAATTGGATCTAAAAATTTGGGACTTGGGAAACAATTTGAGTCAGCGAACAAGGTCTACCTCATTGAGGTAGGTCATGATAAAGACAATGCCTCATGGTATTATTCACTTTAATTAATGATCAACCCCCACTCATCCCCCACCCTCGTCTTTGACCATCATCATTGTACCAGCTGTTATTAAGCGGTACAATTTTCCACCATTATCATGAGGCATCAGAATTGACTGCATGTTCCGGTTCCCCACCAACCAACCTGCAAGAAATTGACATGACCATGAAGTGTTGCAACTCCATTCTGTCTCCATTGGCCTAACCTAACCAATTGGTCTTGGTCCAGTGTTGTTGGTCTCATTTGTCCCAATTTGGGGCCCTCGGTGCGATCGATCCAGATTTATTTCCTATTTCCATAGTCACCTTCAAATTATAATTATTTCCTTTTAGTTTTAAGAAGAAGAAGAAGAAGAAGAAATGCTATATTTTTTAACCGGGGGAACTTAAGTTGGTCTGGAGAAGTTGATGCAGGACCGTAAGAAGAATCAAAAAGGACGAAAGAAAGAGGCTCTGCAGTCTAGGAGGCAGCCTAGGACTTCCTGCACCATTTCAAAATCTCATATTCCATATGAGGAAGTTCTCACCTACTCCTAGACCAAATGGTTCCGCTCGCTCTAATCATGGTTATTAAACTCTCAAGTTAACTCATAAATTTTTACGAGTTTATGATTTCGTTACATAAAACGAGTTAACGCTCATGTAAATTCTTTTTTGGTAAACTCGTACGAGTTTAAGTAAACTCTCGATTTTACTAGCGAGTTTACGAGTTAAAATCTATCTACGAGTTTACGAGTTAACCTCAAGATGAATAAATTTAATAACTTTTTTAGATACTTAGTTGACTTTGTGTGTATTAGACAATATCTATTGAGTTTAGTAAGCCGATTTTATATATTTATCATAATTAAGCTATGTTTTATCAAACTATAAAGTAATACATGTGCATAACAAAGTATGACATAACTAAGTGTCATGCATTAACGTATATTTTATGATATTTTTTATATATTTTATTTTAAAATTAACATTATTCAATGTTAATTATGAATACAAAATTTAATCATATTTAGTTCCTAATTATATTGCTTATAACATATATTTTTTTACATATGTAAACTCTTACGAGTTTACGAGTCCAATTTACGATTCGAGCTTACTGAAACTTCACAAATTTACTTAAACTCTCGAGTTTGACAACCTTAACACTAACCAATCAATTTTTTCCATGTCAGGCTTGTGCGTCTATTATGGTTTCTTTATAAAGTTAACCATGGTTAAATTAATTTATAAAATAAGTAATAATTACTTTTTTTACAAGGGCGTATTGAAGATGGAAGAAGAGTCATCTTCTTCTTTCTAAAGTTAGCCATCGTCGGCGAGAACTTTAGTACCCTCTGCCGCTGCCACTGAAACAACTATTCCACCCTGCCGATTTCCGCCGCTGATAATGAGAAAAATAACCCCAAAACCTTCGTAACCACCAGAAAATACCCTCGCAGAGCTTCAAAACCAGCATGCCTGTGTTATTGATGATGAGTCATTTTAAATTATTTTTAATTCCATAGGCTTTTAGTAACCAAATCTTTGTGAACTTAACACCAGTACACATAAAATCTTGGGTATAGACAAGAGAGAGAGAGAGAGAGAAGTAATAAAGGAAAAAAATAAGCAAGTGGTGCTCTGCTCCTTATTTTCATCTCGCATCTATTTTATTTTTTTTTAATTTCGTCACGCATTTATTAGAGAGCCAAAAAAAAATGAAATTATAAATCAAATGCTCGTGTGGGATAGAATAGGCATCAAAGTAAATAATAAATGAGAAGGAAGATAAGGAGTTTTGAGAGATAGAAAAGAAGAGATCTGGAACGGGCAGAAAAAGAGAGGAAAAAAAATTCTAAAATGGTAAAGGGATATGTGAGAGACATTTATATTTATAAGAGAGAAAGTTAATATTATTATATTTATGAGAGAGATATATTTATAAGACACAAAGAGTTATTATAATATATAAATATGAAAAAATTTATTTAATAAGAGTATATTAAAATATAATTAATATTATGTATAATATAGGGAATGGATAAGTATTTTATAAAATATTAAAATAATAAAGTAGATAACTCATATAAAATGAACTGAGTAGTTTTGTAATTATACTTTAGAGATAAAAAAAATATGTTTAAAGAAAAAAAAATTATTCATTTTAAAGTAATAAGTTAATTTTTCATCTTAAAATAATAGATAGGGACACATAAAACCTATCATGAGAACCATTTTAAATTTATCTTTTTGTAACTCCAAAGAGAAAAAGACCTAAATCTCTTATCTCACTATTTCTGTCCTTTTCTTTCTCCAAACCATACCTCTATTCTATGTTAAAGCAAAGGACACTCCTTCGTAGTTTCAGAGTTTATCCAATTAGTCACCGTTTGATAAGGGATTTGGGAGACAAAATAGAGATGCATGATACTATAGACGCGTTCCTTACATATCTCTATTTTAAAGATATAATAAAGATCCGTCCCTTGCATGTGCGTACCTGATGTCTATCACATCTTTTACTTTTTTGGGTATACAAAAATTAATTAAAAATTACTTCAAAACAAAAATAATTTAAAGTTTTATATTTTTTTTAAACTTATTTTTATTCTCAATATCTCTATTTTGTGTGTCGAGATTAGGGTTGTCAAAACGGGCGGGTCTGCCTGTTTATGGTCCGTAGACCTAAACGGATCAGGTAAAAAATATGCACATTTTTAAGGTCGACTCGTTTATGGTCGATCTGCGGGCCTATTTTTAAATGGGTCGCCCGTTAACCTGTTTATTATTTTTAAAAAAATTAAAAAAATTAAAAAAACATTATTTAAAAAATTAAAAAAAAAATTCACGAGTTCACAGGCAGGGCCTAAATGGACGGGCTTAAATGGGTCGGTTCAATTTTTTTTTTAAATTTTCGCATCCCTATTTTTTATGTAAAATTTGTCTATTTAATCAGATAGACGGACCAGACACATTTTGACAACCCTAGTCGAGATACATCTTAAACGTTGCCTCAATATATCTCATGTGAGACAAGTGACTTGTCAAAAACAAGCGTTAAGAAATGCCAACTCTGTTTGCCAGTTGTCACAGAGCTGAGAAGCAACGTGGCTTGGGCCAACGTAAATAAACCGCCAGAGAAGAAGAGAAATTGCAACCCTCCCTTTCTTCTCTTTGGTATTTCTTACAGGTCCTTGTTTGGCGGGGCCTCTGCCACTTCTTTCTGTCTTCTTTTTGGGTTTTTTTTTTTTGAGTTTGTGGCATGTTGCGCCAATCTCATTCAGCAACAGTGATGTTTGGTCTCTTCAAGTGAGTGAAAGAAAATATCCTCTAAACCCCAAACACTTATTTTTCTTCCATTTTGCTCTCTTTAACCTTTTTAGAACAAAGTTGGTCATCATTGATATCAACAATCCTTTTGGGATTTCTACAACCACGAAGAGAAGAATGCGCCATTATGTTCTTCTAGTGGCCACTCTTCTACTGTGGAGTTCGGTTTGTGTGGTAAGCAAGCGTTTTTTGCCGTTTGGTGCTGCACCTCAAGAAGGTTAGTACGTATAGCTCCATTCGTATGTACTCACACCTTACCACTTAATCAGTTCCTTTTTTTCCATTTCCCATTCTCTCTGTTTCTTTTTTGCTAAGCAAGTATTGTCTTTTTCATTGGTAATAATTACCAGCGGCACTCTTCAAACATTCTACCAAGGTTGATCAGACAACAGGAATTCAAGATTCCCGGAGACATGCTCTTGACTCTACACGGGTACGACTTTGTATTGGAAGCTTGTTTTTTGTATGCACAAGGCTAGTAACTAAATTTAAGTAGAGAATAGGATGTATTACTTCTAATTTTTTTTAACCCAAATATTCAAAAGAAAATAACAATATGTAAAAAAAAGAAAGAAAAAAAATACACATTGCACAATCACAACTCAAGCCGCACGTTTATTTATAATATATTTACTATTAAATTATAGATTTAAATATGTAATTAGGTAGGAAGTTTGTATAAATGAACCTCTTTTAACTGCATTTGTAATGTTTGAATACTAGCTAACATTTTCTAGCAAGATTATAAAATAATAATGCATTTTTATAAGTATATATTGACGGCGGACAAGTAATAATAACCTATTGTGTGTGTGTATATATATAAAAGTCAAAGGGTTGTAGGTAGATAATTTTTTAAATAGGGTCATGAAAGATTAAACCCTTGACTTCTTAGTTATAGTACATTCGATACCTTCTTAAAGACTCATATCTCACAAAAACTTATACCGATTGATAGAGACAATTGAAATGGTTATATACTATATCTCTTTATACAATTTGGTCTACCATCTCTACTTTCAAGATGTTTTTTTATTTAATTTAAATGTTCTAAAATTTGAGATTAATTTAGTTCAACTAATTTCATTCACATAACCGTCAAACTAAATTTATTTTTTTAAAAAAAAGTTTATCAATTTCAAAATAACGTCAAAATAAAAATGGCAAAATCTAATTAATTTTTTTTATTTTCAAGGGAAGTGAAAGAACAGTGAAGAAGGGCAATATTGGATATAAAGAAGCATTCAGGGGACTGGGCAGCAGGCTTGGATCAACGCCACCAAGGTGTGAGCACAAGTGTGGAGGCTGCATTCCCTGTCTACCCATTCAAATCCCTACAAACAAGGATCTTCTGGGCGTTAAGTATGCAAATTACGAGCCTGAAGGATGGAAATGCAAGTGTGGCAATTCTTACTTCAACCCGTAAGTAAATCACAAGAGCTTCTAGTTATTATGGGCTTGTCTATAAACTCTAAGGGGTATATAACTTTTAATTATAGGTTCGTGTTGCTTTATGTTGGAACAACCAATATTTTCCCCACATCAATAGGTATTGGGATGAGATGATGACGAAGCTATATCTATCTTGTCCAATGCGATAATACAGATTGTTTATCTGGAACTTCTTGGGATCAAAGTATGAAAGTATGAATATATAATTTTGCATTGTTATTGACACTTTTGTTCTGAATTTGATGAAGTCCCGATATCGCTTTTTTCTTTTTTTTTTTCAGTGTTTTACTAAGAGAGTGTTATAGTCTTTATTACAAGAACGGTGGCGGTTTCCAACTACGAACGGTGGCGGTTTCCAATGTGGGGAAATTCCTACAATTAGCTACATTTAATAAATGTGGGTAACTGCTTCATTTGAACTACGGGAGATTCTACGTTTAGCCACACACTTAACCATCATTTAACGAAACTTTTTGAATGAGGGGAATGCTATTGTTTATTTTTAAATTGCCTGGACAGTAATCAAAATACAATTTATATTCCTACCTCATGATCACTGTCAAAAAAGTGTATTCATGACCAACAATGAGTAACATAGTTGGTTAAGGTTCAAACTCTTTTAACTCTCTTACAGTGTGAAAATCAGAACCAACAATGAGTAACATAGTTGATTAATGTTCGAACTCTTTTAACCCTCTTACAGTGTGAAAATCGGAAATTGCAGAAGAGAGTTTTTTTGGAAAGAATGAATGATGTTGAATTCATTATTCTTGCTAAAGAAGAAAGAGAACTAACAAAACAAGTTCTGTTATATGCATCTGAAAAGCAAGCTGTATGACAACTAATAGAAAAACAATTCTCTAACTAACTACTAACTGAATATGCTATAAATAGCCTATAACTAACTTCTAATTTACTAAGGCTAACTAAAATGCTTTAATTAACTCTTTTACTCCTTCTCAAGTTGGATGGGAAATATCAAGTGTAACATCCCGATTTTTTCCCTTGCCTACACAATATTAAATAAGACACAATAATGTAACATTTAGGTCAAATCATGTAATAATGTTGTCTACCTTGTAAGCTTTATAAATTCAGACTTTCAAATGTTTAGAAGGCAGAACGAAAAATAGAAAAAGCCTCTGTTTACTCATGAATTTAGGAATATAACAAAAATCTCTCGTTCAAAATTTTGTAAGTTCTTTTGAATGTATTTTATTTGTTACAACTTTATTTTAACATATAATTTCATATTTGCTCTTTGATCAACTTATTTATAATTTTCTGTAGACTATATTGTTATTATATTAAAATCTGTCAACTAGTTGAATATGATTTATTCAATGATTATGATTTACCTTGGGTTCTATTTTCTCCTATTTTAATTAATGTCATTTTTTAGCTGAAGTATTCAAACATAAATTAATTATGACATAATCAATTATATATATATAAAATTATTAAAATAGGTTCTTATTAAAATAAGTTTGTGTGTTTAGGAACCACCTCAAAAAGCTTTTCGTTTGGTAAAATACTATTTTGATAATAAGCATCAACCTTTTTCCATAAATTTAAAGCGGTTTTAATACAATAAGTTGAAGCTTGTTTTTTAACATTATTTTAGAAAAGCTGTTTTGGTTTTTATGAAGAAAAAAAAAGGTTTTTTTTGTTATGAGTGATTTTTATGATTAAAAAAAAATTATATTTCTCATTTTTTACTACATTGACCCTAAATATTAAATATTATATAACATAAATAATTATTTCACATTCTTTCTAATAATTTTATCATATAAAAATAATTTTTTTTACAATCTAAATAACATATATTATTTTAAAATTACTTTACTTCGAAACATATATTAACTCTCACTTTATATAAAAAATACGATGATTAAAATAAACTGTTATTAAAATAATTTTAACTTTATAGCTCTATCAAACACATTAATTTTAATTTTGTAGCTTTTTTAAGAGTTTTTTTTCTCTTTTGACACAACTGTGGAAAGAAATTACTAAATACCCTCGTTTTCAAACTATTTACACTACTACCACGGTTTGCGCTGACGTGGACTCGGTGCCACGCGTGGCATGTCACGCAGGATTCGCCAAACCGGGAGGCGAATTAGACCTGGATTCGCCAACACGGCAGACGAATCCTTTGCAAGAAAAAAACGTCAAATGTGATAAATACGCCAACGCAGTTGGCGAATCCTACATGGATTTGCCTAGCGTGTTGGCGAATCCTGTACACCGAGCCTACTTATTCACCCTTCCTCCCCCCTTTCCTTCCACTCTCCCCATTTTCTCAAAATTCACTTATCTCTCTAGAATTTTATCTCTCTAAAAATCCAGAGCTCCTGCTCCGTTGCTGTTGCGGCACTCTTGCGTCTTTGCTGTTGCGTCAGTGGCGTAAGTTCTAAAACCCCTCAACCTTATTAGTTGTTGTTGTTAGTTATATTAATTATTTGAAATTGAGTTTGCTGAAATTTGTTAGTTAGTTAATTATTGCATAGAGCTGTTTGCGTAGTGTATGTTTTACCATTTTTTAGGGCTTAGGGTATAATTTATGATACGTCGATGCATTGTGCAGTAGAACTTGTAAGTAATTGATGATATATAGATTATTGTTGCTGCGTGCAAATGTTGTTGTTGTTGTACGATGTATGAATTTATTTGAAATTGCGAAATTTTTTGTGGACGTGTGCCCTAGATGTTGTAATCCCTAAAGTAAACCCTAACCCTAGGATTGAACTAAACCCTAAATTCTAATGAGTAAAACCTAAACCATAAAGTAAATTTTAGCCTTAGCCGTAGTCCGAACCCCTAAAGCTTAACCATATCCCTATCCTACCCTACATTAACCCCTAAACCTAACCCAAAACTAAACTCTAACACAGCAACCAAACCCTAAATATCCCTAACCAAAATCGTATCCCTAGTCGTACCCCTGAACTAAACCCTAAATCATAACATAAATCATAGCGCATAGCCCTAACCCTAAACTAAATCCTTAAGTAAACCCTAATTGCTAATGTAAACCCTAAATCCTAAACTAAGTCACTACCTGGATGTTGATGATACTTCAATATTATATGTTACCTGCATCTGTGGCAATTTTTTCCCATTGGTTTAGGGTTTAATGCATAGTGTAACATATCATGTGTGACACTGTTTTAATATAGTGTAATTTATGATGTGGATTGTGTTTTAAATAGAATTAGAAATGGGAAAACCCCTTGTTGTACTCGTTCATGGTAATGGAAGAATGTATGAAGGTGAACGTGGGTTAATGTTTGATGGGCCAATGCCGAGGCCTATGACGATTAAGAGGGGAATGCATATGGATGACTTGAAACGGAAGATTTGTTTGAAATTAAGGCTGCAACTGAATCAGTTTGTATCAAAGATGGTTTTCCGAATATTACAAGGGTCGGGGCACAGGCAAAATTTGTCGGGGTGTGAAATGGCTGACGACAACGACATTGAATGCATGATAGATGTGTTCGAATCAAATTCAGATGGGTCTATGGAGGTGTTTGTTGATGTAGAGACTATGGATGGAGATGGTCATTTGCCTATTAACATTCAGTCGTCCGTGAGACCTTCTGCCCCAGTGTATGACGAGGTAGGCTTATCCCAAAACCCTGACACCTTTCATTCCCCACCTGCAACTTCGCCTATTATTAGAGAAGCAATGCCTGAACCAATTGATGATGAAGAGTCTTTAGCTGATGACGATGATGATGCAGAGGAGGATGAGGGATTGGGGTCAGATGATGATGTTGATGCACGGATTAGTGTGCACCGGGTTTCTCCGGTGCGGTCTGTTCCATCCGCTGTCCCTCCAGTTGATGTTTATGTGTTTAGGCCTCCTTGTCCTCAATTTTCAGAGATTAACTGGGATGCATTTGTTGGTTCATATGATGATTATGGCGCTTTTGAGCATGATGCGTGCCTCCAATGACGTGAAGCAAGTATGCTCGTGCATACTGCTGGACCAAGATAGGGTCGGCATCGTCCTCAGGAACATGAATAAGCAGCTCGGACAGCCATGATAAGCGAATGCGCGATGCATGGTACCCAACACCCAGTGGTAGGCGCGCACCCAACAGCTCCTCGCAACGATCCGCCAAATCTGGATCGTGCGTCCGGCCGGTAACAGCATGTCCCTCAACAGGGAGACCGGAAATAATGCATATGTCTTCCAACGTCGGTGTGCACTCCCCAACAGGCATGTGGAACGTGTGAGTCTCGGGACGCCGGAAATAATCCAATGCGGTGATCAATGCGTGGTCAACAGGGCAATAACCCATGTGAACTACCCCGATAAACCCCGACTTGTATACATATGGAATGATGCACTTTGGGGGGTGAAAAACCCTAGCTAACTGGTTACCGTACGTAGTAAACAAAGCTCACTAGGTTGTTGTCTACTTGGTCGGAATACCTTAGTCCATAGTTATCTTTTGAAAATAATTGTTGCCCAAGAAAGTAAGGACCCATTTTAAACTTTTGCTTATATCACATCAATACTAAAATAGAGCCATGCGTTGGAATAAAACAAATATAACAATGCGGATAACATTATCATAATTAGAATCTGTAATATACATCCAGTGGGTCCACCATACAAGGTCACATAGTGTAAGATATACATAATATGTACATAGATCAAAATATCAAATACATAATCCAGAATACACAGCATCAGAATACAAGGACTACTGGAATGCTACTCAGTATGTCCCTGGCAAAATGTAAAATGTCTAACTATCTCCTAGCAGCTCATGGCTCAGCTGGCGGCTCATCCGCATCCTCAAAATAGGACTCATCATCTTCTGTACCTGAAGTCATAAAACAGTGGGAATGAGAACGGTAGGTTCTCAGTGGAAATAACTTTAGTTCCTGAGTCTCGTATCAGATTATGTCGGACTTCAGGCCGCTCAGAGATCTCTAGTGAACATACATACTAAAGTCCCTACCATTTATTATCTGGCCTATCTGAACGGCTTTATTTGCATTAATATGTGACATGGGAACTACTCTTGTTTACTACATTCTCGTGCTGATTAACATTTCGTGAAAACCGTCTCGAGCGTGCTCTTGACGGTACGGCATAACAGCAGATCATACATTCCAATCAAACTGAATAACAGCATATAATCAGAGTACATTCAGCATAACAGAATCATCGGAGTATGCATCACATAGTCATCCAGAGTAAACATAACAGAATCAGCAGAATATATGTAGCATAGTCAGCAGCATAAACATGACAGAATTATCAGAATGACATGTCTAACAGAATGTAACAGCATAACAGAATATAACAGCATAACAGAATAGGTGTTATTCCCACCATAGTAATGTCCTCTGTTGACACTAGTATGACGGAATAACCTCACACCCTCAGTATAGGCCGACACTGTCTGGACCTTACTGCGGTGGGCTTCCACCTGCCGTGTGCCCCCTCGGGACCCCTCGACAGTGGGCGGATATTGTACCCCCACCTAAGCTTGCCCCCTTTCGACAATGCATAGGCGTGGTAACCGCACACCTCCAGGTATGCCATCTCGACACCACCTGTGGCGGGCTTCCACATTCAGGATGCCTCGACCTCCTGAAGTGGGATCATAGTGGCTCACGTGATCACGGCCTGTTCAGCATGTGGCATATAGCCAATTTCAGCATTGGGCATTTGCCCTGTTTCAGCAGCATTGGGCATTGGCCCTTTTTCAGCAGCATTGGGCATTGGCCCTTTTTCAGCAGCATTAATGGTACCTGCAGCATGGCATACTGGTTTCCCTATGGTTCATTTCAGCATCTTTACTTATCTCAGAGTTAATTATCATGTCTTTAACTAGGTGTGTCATGAATGCATGAGATGCTACAGATTTTATCATAAATTACAGGTAACATGCATGGTCAGTACATTTTCATTACATACAGCATATACGTTCATACAATTCAGCTATCACTCATCATTACAGCATCAAATACCAGACTATGAGCCTCAAGAGGGTGCCATCAGCTTTCTCTAGTCTCAAGCCGCTCAGCGAAAACTGATGTTCGCTCAGCGGTTTGAGCTCCTCCGCTCAGCGATAGAGGTTGTATCGCTCAGCGGTACTGACCTCATCGCTCAGCGGCTGAAACTTTCTCGAATTTTCTCCACCGCCTTACATTAAAAATATCTTTTTCACTTTCCACGTGGGCTTCAGCCCGCTCAGCGGCGCCTGAGCCTCCGCTCAGCGGCCCCTGTGCGAGAGCTGAAAACCGAATTGCTCTTCTCTTCCATTTTCTTCCCTTAGCTTCCATGGAACCCTACTTGAGTTTCACACATAATTCAAGCACAATAATCATATCTAATCCAGGTCACAAGACCCTTCAGAATTGTCTTCCTAAATCCTAACATCATTTCTATCATTTATGTTCCTAATATCACCAAATCCTCTAACATACATACAATCACATAAACATCATTCACCATCAAAGAGGTGAGGAACTAGAGTTACCCACTTCCTCAAGAACTTGTTGATGCTAGAAGGAAGAGGAAATCAAGCCTTGCTTGCTTGTTTGAAGTCTCCTTGACCTAAGATGAAATACTTGACATAATTAGGGCAACATAGGTTATGGAAGCTTGGTTCTTCAACAAGGGATGAAAACTCACCAACTACTCTTGATTTGCCTTCCTTATGGACTTAGGAATGAATTATGATGATGAGAAAGATGAACTTGAAGCTTGATGGCTTGCTTGAACTTTTCTTTCCAAGAAAGAACAAAAACCTAGGTTATGGAAACTTTATGTCTTCTTGCCAAATGAAGAGAAACTCACCACCTTACCACTTGCTTATCCTCTTGATGAAGTTAAGAGTGAATTAAGGTGATGAAAGCAAAGGATGATGATTGAACTTGGTGGAGTTTTGGGAGCTTTAGGTCTTAGGAGCTTAGGGAAAGAAAATGGAACTTGGATGCATGTATGTGTGTGTTTTCGGGTTTTGGGGGGGCTGGCTGTGGTCTTAGTGGCCCTTGGCCATAATTATTTTCCAATTTTACCCTTAGTGTATTTTAGGTCATGTTTGTTCATTACTTATTTATGTCCGGACGTCCTAAAAATATTCCGGGCATACCGTTGTGACCTATTAATTATCCTTGTTAATATTTAAATCTTAGTTGACATATTTTTACATTTAATTTCATATTAATATATTTTACAGATTCCTATGAGTCGTGAGGAAATTATGCTAAAACCCTAATTTCGACCCGAACGTCACCAGACGCCACGAGATCGCAGACTTATTATTTTAACTAATATTACAGAGATAAAATTTGATATTTGAATTTTATTTCATTTTTATCTCACATTTTCCTTCTTATTATATTTTTAATTCTTTCCTAGACAGCATTTTAACTGAAGGGAAAAAGTAGGGTTGTTACAGGGGGCCTGTGTGCTTCTGCTCTTGCCTATCCACATCCATTCTCCTAACTCGTAAGACCCTATCACGAGCCCCGCTCCAAATATGTTGGGACACGTGAAATGGTTGGAGCTCCAGAACAAATGCGTCCTCTGGACCTGGTGTGATGTGATGCGCCATCCTATACGCTGTAAATTGCCACAAATACAAAAATATATTAACGAATAATCACTAGCAAGTAACATGACTAACACAGGTCAATTCTGTTGAGTTTAGGCGTTACGGTCTACGATATACTATGGATTAGGGTTTATGATTATGGTATTTGGTTTAGGCATGATGATTTAGGATGTACTAGGGTTTAGGAGTTAGGGCTTACAGGTAGGGTTTTAGGTTTTTGTGTGGTGGATTTTGCGTGTTGTTCTTGGGGGATGGTATTTTGGTTAGGGTTAAGGTTTACGGGCTACAGTTTTTGGCTTAGTGTTTAGGTTATGGGGTTTGGGTTAGTGGTTATGGGGTTTAGAGTTGTGGCTAGAGTTCAGGGTTGACTATAGGGCTCGGGTTTACTTTAGGGATTACAACATTTAGGGCACACGTCCACAAAAACAGATATCGCAATTTCAAATAAATTCATACATCGTACAACAACAACAACAACATTTGCACGCAATAATAATCTATATATCATCAATTACTTACAAGTTCTACTGCACAATGCATCGATGTGTCATAAATTATACCCTAAGCCCTAAAAAATGGTAAAACATACAATACACAAACAGCTCTATGCAATAATTAACTAACTAACAATTTTCAGCAAACTCAATTTCAAATAATGAATATAACTAACAACAACAACTAATAAGGTTGAGGGGTTTTAGAACTTACGTCACTGACCCAACAGCAAAGATGCAATAGTGCCACAACAGCAACGGAGCAGGAGCTCTGGGTTTTAGAGAGATAAAATTCTAGAGAGATAAGTGAATTTTGAGAAAATGAGGAGAGTGAAAGGAAAGAGGGGAGGAAGGGTTAATAAATAGGCCACGGTGTACTGGATTCGCTAACCGGGTTGGCGTATTTAGTACATTTGTCGTTTTTTTTTTGCAAAGGATTCGCCTGGCGTGTTGGCGAATTCAGGTCGAATTCGCCTACTGGTTTAGGGAATCCAGGTCGAATTCGCCTACCGGTTTGGCGAATCCTGCGTGGCATGTCACGCGTGGCGCCGAGTCCACGTCAGCGCAAACCGTGGTAGTATTGTAAATAGTTTAAAAACGAGGATATTTTGATAATTTCTTTAAATAGTAGTGGCAAAAGAAAAAAAAAATCCCTTTTTTAAACACAAGATCAAAGTTTTTCTTTAAAAAAAAAAAACAATAATGCCAGAGACAAAAAAAAGAGAAAGAGAGAGAAAATCACCTAATCCAACTCTTGAATTCCAAATTCCAATTTATCTTTAACCATCATTTTCTTTTAACCTAAACCCGACAATTATCTTCCTCAACCTCACACGCTAATGCCATTATACCATTTCTCAGCCTAGATCTCACACCAAAAAAAATTCTATTCATTTTTCATAAAAACATTTCTTTTTTAATACCTTTTTTGTGTTTTCATATTCTTCCGTTGGAGTTGTATTTTTCTTCTCTTGGTTTCTTTTTATCCGATCGGCGAATTGATTAGCCTAGGGTTTCAAAAGTCTCACTTATTTTATTTAATTATTTTTTTTTTTTTGTAAAAAGTTTTTGTTTGTTGAACTTGAATGGAACCTCGCGTAGGGAATAAGTTTCGGCTTGGCAGGAAGATCGGTGGCGGTTCCTTTGGGGAGATTTATTTAGGTTGAATTGTGTTTCCATTTTTCTTTCTTTTCAAATTCTACTCGTATTCGTAATTTGAATTTGTTGTTGATGTTGATGATAATAGTGTGCGTTTTTTTGTTTTTGTGGTTTTGTCTATGTGGGCAGGTACTAATTTTCAAACTAATGAAGAGGTTGCAATTAAGCTTGTAAGTGTAGCTGAACAGTTGGGTTTTAGATTTGTTTCTTTGTCAGCTTTGTATTGATAATTGTTGAGCTATGAATAATCTGAAACGGGTTTGGGAGAGATTGTTTCTCTTGTGAAGTCAGTTTTCTGCTCTGAATTCTCTGCAATTTGGGGGGGGGGTTGGGTTGCATTTTCTCCTAGCATTCTTAATGTCATTGCCTCATTGGTGTATGCTTCTATTCTAGGTGTCTGTGACTGTGCCTTCACTGATATTATTGATGTTTCCTTTTTTTTGGGAGGTTGATAAGTTGGTCACTTAAAAGGGTTCTCCTTAGAGACATTTTTGGCTCTGGTTAGTCACAGTCATTCTGCCTTCAAAAATTTAAATTAGAAGCATATCTGGAAATTTTAGTGATGTTGTGCTGTAGGTTTGTAAGTGATGAAGTAATTTGACTGCTTTTGTTCAAAAACATAAATAAAACATTGTAGTATATCCTACTTGTTTTTAATTTGACGTTTTAGAACCCCTAGTGGTGCGACTGTGAAAGTAAAATATCTTTCAAATTTAATACTCATTCCTCTGTTTTTTCAAATTTAATACTTATTCCTCTGTTTTTTTTGGGTATGTCAGAACCCCTAGTTGAGTGAGTAGGGGAGGGGGGAAAGTAGGGGCATACGGGAATCAAACCCCTAACTAAACTTCGTCACCCCCTAGTCAGTTAGGACCAAGGGAGGTGCCACTTGAGCTACGACTCATTGGCACATTCTGTCCATTTTACTGTTGAAATATAGTAACATCCTTATATGGCATAACAATAATTGTAAGATGGCCTGCACTTTGTTAGGCATCATACAACTAGTACCTTCAAGACAATGTGATAGCCTTGCCTATGTGACAAGGAGTGTGGGAACTGGGAAAGAAAGGAATGAGGCCGGGGTTGTCAAGATCATCTTCCTCGTAAAATTGTATGATCTTACGCTATTGTATGGGAGCTTTGATCAATTACACACCGACATGGTTTGGTGATATTGTTGTAGGATCATCAAGAAAGTTTATAAAAATGTTGGAACTGGGTATTTTTGTATCCTCGGCAAGCCACCATGTAGGAGAGAGAGCAACCAGTTATTTCAGAAAGAAAACCAGCCTGCTCCTGAAAGTTAAAGAACCCCAACCCCAAACCTCTATTCAGCTGTTTCCCATGCCTGTTCCCCTTTGATATGAGATTCTGAGTTGCTACTCTACTGTGTTTGTGGTGCTGTGTTACCACTTTGTTTGAGACTGAGTTGCTTAACCTTGGTGGTGCTGCATGGGTCTTCAAGATACTGCCCTGCATCTGAGTCATGGACTTGTGGGTGGCTGGGTGTTTCCTCGTGGTGGATATGACTGTGTTGAAGTACCCAAACAGTTTTTTTGTCAAGGCCAAAAAAGACCAAACAATTACTATCTTTTTTCTTTATTTTTTTAATTTTTAATTTTAATTATTTGTATAATTAAACAGTTACAATCTTTCACCCACTGGAGAGCACCCTGCATTTTCTTTATGAGGCCTTAGGCTTGTTGTTTCATTTCCAACATTACCAAAAAACTGGAGAGCACCCTCAAAGCTTTGACTGTGTTTTGTGGGTGTTTTTGTGACGTCTTTAGTTATATGTTGTGTAAAAAAAAAAACCTCCTTATATTGTTGATATTATGAATTGCAACTTATCTGAGTTTTTCTTATTTCATGTATTTTCAGTTGGAGTTGAATTACATTTCAGTAGTAAGTTTAAGGTTATTTGGATTATTTACATTATTTTATGTGTGTGTGTATTTCTAAATATAACTTGGTATTTTTGGTAGGATGTTATGATCTCATATTCTGCATATCTACTCTCACTCTCCCTTTATGATACTATAAAAGATCTCAATTTTGGCAACCATGAGTGAGGTTAGGACTTGAGAATGAAAGGGGGAGGAGGGGAGTGGAAAGAGATGGGCAGAATTGTGTATTGGATGGGGAATTGGGGACAACTGTTCCAAAGGCTGGGATTCTCTTGTGGTCTCTCTTATATGCATTTCCTTCTTTTCTGGTCTGCTCTTTTTTTTATCAGCATTTGCACCACATTTGAACCATGCTTGGCATGTTGGATTATGTTTTTCTTAAGTAATTAGAGTGCTTCACAGCTGATTTTCTTATTCCTTTTCATGTGTTCCTCGGTGCCTTCTGCCCTTTTAAATTAGGAAAATGTCAAGACAAAGCATCCTCAGTTGCTGTATGAGTCCAAGTTGTACAGAATTCTCCAGGGAGGAAGTAATGACTGTTGTCTTTTTATTATGCACTTTTTGCTATGAGTCCCCTCCTACCCCCTTTTAAAAGTAATTTATAAATGGTTCTAAATCATGTTTGGTCTTGGCAGCTGGTATTCCAAATGTTAGATGGTTTGGAGTGGAGGGAGATTACAATGTTCTAGTGATGGATCTACTTGGACCTAGTCTTGAAGATCTATTTAACTTCTGCAGTAGAAAGCTCTCGCTAAAGACAGTTCTCATGCTTGCTGATCAAATGGTAGGCCCTGTTTTATAAGCATAAATCCCCTAACTTGGTGTTAAGGGGAGAAAACTTCAATGAACTGTTTCATTCAAGCAATACAATAAACGAATGACTCGTTTAGGTCCTCTAGGTCCTATTTAGACAATTGAATAGCATTGATACTGGCTAACTGACTACATAGCTAATGAGTTGATAATAGCTACCGACCATTTGAATTTCTATACCATAGTTGATGTTTTGTAAAATACTGTATTTATTCATATTCTTATTTAGTGTATTTTAAAAAGTACTTGTTTATGTTTTATGCCAGATCAACCGTGTTGAGTTTGTTCATTCTAAATCATTTCTACACCGGGATATCAAACCGGATAATTTCCTCATGGGCTTGGGAAGGCGGGCTAACCAGGTGCTAATCTTGTTTACATGTAGACTTTTGATGTATTGTATATTTATGTATTAAAGTATTTAATGCACATTGATCTACATGTAGGTTTACTGTATTGATTTTGGATTGGCGAAGAAATACAGAGATAGTTCAACACACCAACACATTCCTTATAGGTACCAAGATTCAGTTGGTTTATGTGAATGTGGTATTAATCTTGGTTATTGTTATTGTTGTGCCTTAGTGGCATAGTAGGATTGATATGGCCTATTCTTAACTAGCTTTAAATTAATTGCAGATGTAAATTGAGTTATCATAGACTGTTCATCTCCATATGAGAAAAGATTAGGAAATGTATATACACCTGGAATTCGGAAGTGTATTAACATGATTTTTCAAGAATATAATAACAAGTTTGCATTGTCAAACCTTTTGGCCACAATATTATTAAAAGTAGATTAACCAGACACATTATAGTTGGCATTATAGTTGGCTGTTAATTTTACAGACACTTTTGTGTTGTCTATCTCTAACTAGTACGATGATGCTCTGGTTGTCAGTCTATTTATTTGCTGTACTCTTGCTGGATTTTATGCCTTATAGCAATGCAAACCTTGGAATTGGAGTTTGGCATGGACTAGGTTTTGTAAGCTAGAAACAAGTTTGGAGCTGTTTAAGTTTAAGCTGGTTTATTAGGTCATATGAACTTGAATTGGTTTCAATAATTCTTAGTTTGTTTTGAATTAGTTTCATATAAAAATGTAATACATTTTTTGGTATATTTGGTGATTCCTTTTTGAAGTTTATAATACAGGGAGAGAGAGGGTGGAGAAATAAGAAAACCTTCATTTGAAATAAAATCTGATTAGCTTGATATTAAAAAATTATTAAACTCTTAGTTTACTGAGGGTTCATGAGTTTATTTAAACTTTCAAGTTTGACAACCATGTGTTACCAGATAGATTCTAAGACCAACCCTGTCGTACTTTGTCATCCACTAAACATTGTAGTTGAAATTTTAGGGTCTTCCTTGGGTGAGAGAAATTGTTTGATGCTACAAAGAAAGCTAGTGTATGGATGTAAACAGCAACAAATGTAAGTGTAAAAGTAATTTCAAAAATTAAAATAAAGGAAAATCAGGAAGGGGATGGGACAAGATTAAAGGGGCTAGAATCGTGAGTTGTAAATTTTCTAACATAAGATTAGAGTTAACTCACCTGAAAGGACTCAACGTGAAATGTGTGGTAACTTGACTATGAGGTTACATATTGTAGGGTTCCTATATGTCTGAAAGGTAACACTAAATCTTCCATTTTTCTGCTAAGACCAGTACACATAAGGAAGGTAGGACTTGGATATTAAACTTAGGTAATAAAGAGTACCTCTCTCCCAATAATAGAACAATATACTAGAATCCCAAAAAATTAAACTCATTCCATGACCTATGCAGAATCTATGATTCATCCTTCACATGCGGAACTTGGATATTTTGATCCCATTCTTTCTGTATCAATCAAATATAATTCGTAGAAAAGATTTTATTTTGCATTGATACCTGTTACAACTGATACCAAGTGAATAAAACTCTGTATAACTTCTGATTTTATTTAATATACTGGTGTTCCAGTGGGAATATCAGTTGCAGAACAGTACAATGGTAAATAGAAATTGCAAAAAACTGAAGAAGAAAATTATGGAAAGCAAAGCCTAGACCTTAACCCTCCAAGCCTCACGCAAGTTCTGTTTGCTGTCCTCTTTTCCCTTGATCTGAATTTATAAATCAAAATCAGAGGGAATCAAGAAAATTAGCTTTATTCTTTCCTAATTAATTAAAACAGATTTACCTCCTAATAATTCTCATTATATCTGTTTATTCTCTCTCCCCCTTATTGTAATAACTTCCTTTCCTTAAATTCCTCAATTTAATTGCATTTCTTTTCCAACTATAGCTGATTTCTCTCTTGTAGTGGCTGCTTTCTGTCTATCTCCATTCCTTCTTCTGGCATACACTACATATTTTGGCTGATAGGGCTTACTCTTGGGTTTGGGGTCTCTATCAATACCCTCCCCTTCAAAATCCTCCTTGTCCTCAAGGTGGAAAGTAGGAAACAACTTTTGCAAGTCTGTTTTTAATTCCCATGTATTTTCAAATTTTGGAAGATTTTTACATTTGACTAGCAGCTCTTGATGCCCTGCTGATTGGTCTTGTAAGCCAAAATCTCCTCAGGTTGGACTTGCAGCTCCCATTCGGTAGTTAGACAGCTGGGCAGTGGCTGACTACTGGTGGTGGGTGAAACACATTTCTTTAGTAATGATACATGAAAAATTGGGTGCATAAGGGAACCTTCCGGGAGTTTCAGCTTGTAAGGCGCAACCCCAATCTTCTCAAGGATCTCAAAGGGACCATAGAAACGAGAACTTAATTTTTGGTTAACCCTCTTTGCCAAGGATTGTAGCTTATAAGGATGGATTTTGAGGAAAGCTTTCTCTCCCACTTCAAAATTTAACTCCTTGCGATGCTTGTCAACCTGCATTTTCATTCTATTTTGAGCCTTGGCTAGGTGGTCCTTGAGCTCATCTAGCATGGCATTCCTGTCTTGCATCAGTTGATTGATTTCTTCTACTGCAGAAGGTCCATAATCACGTAACAGGAAGGGAGGTTCACTGTCGTATAGTGATTTAAATGGGGTGGTCTTGGTGGAGGAGTTGTAATTGGTGTTATACCAATATTCAGCCCAACTCAACCATTGAGGCTAACTCTTGGGTTTTTTGGCTAGCAAAATACCTTAATAGGTTGCTAAGCACCTATTTACCACTTCCTATTGGCCATCTGATTGTAGGTGATATGCAGTAGCGAATCGAAGTTTAGTACAAGCTACTTTGAACAATGCAGTCCAAAAGTTTCTCATGAAGAGCCTGTCTCACCACTATCTGAGACAATGGTTTTGGGGAAACCATGAAGTTTCACCACTTCCTTAGTAAATAGAGCAGCCACCTCCTTGGCTGAATATGGATGGCACAAGGGTAAGAAATGGGCGTATTTCATTAACCTATCCACCACGACCAGAATAGTGTCTACTCCCTTGGCTTTGGGTAGACCTCCCAAAAAGTCCATGGACAAATCAGTCTGAGTTTGAGAGGGATTAGGAAGCGGTTGAAGCAATCCCTCCAATGATAAAGTTTCCTATTTATTTCTTTGGCAAGTCTCACATTCTTGAATGTATTTCTGAATGTCTCTCTTCATCCCTTCCCAATAAAAGAGTGCTGAAACCCTTTTGTAAGTCCTGAAAAATCCTGAGTGACCACTTGAAACTGAGTCGTGAAATTCTTATAACACAAATGGGATTTTTGAGGATCCCTTAGAAATGACCAGTCTGCCATGGTACTTCAATCTGCTCTGCTGTAACTGGAATCCAGCATGTGACCTTGGCTGCTGCACTAATTCTTGCATAATCTTCTTCAACCTTTCGTCTGCCAGAATTTCCTCTTCTAAACCATCCCATTCAAAGAATTGAACTGAGGAGATGGCAACTAATTGTAATCTCCTACACAAAGCATCCGCTATTGAATTCTCCTTCCCAACCTTGTATTTCACCTCTAGGTCATGGCCCATGAGTTTAGAAACCCATTACTACTGTTCCTCTCCCATCAATTTCTGATCAATCATGAATTTGAGACTCTCTTGATTTGTGTGTATCTCAAAATGTCTCCCTAAGAGATAGTGCTTCCATTTTTGGACAGCTAACACTGTGATTATCAATTCTCGCTCATACACAGATTTACTTTGATCCCTTTCAAACAAGGCTTTGCTCATATAAACGACTGGCATCCCCTCCTGCATCAACATTGCACCTATTCCCTTCCCTGAAGCATCTGACTCAATAGCAAAGGATTTCTCAAAACAGGGGACAGCCAAGACAAGAAGAGTACTCATGGTTGTCTTTAATTGTTCAAAGGCCATTTGTGTCTCTAATCCCCATAAAAATTTATCCTTTTTCAATAATTGAGTAAGAGGTCGTGCAATCTTACCGTAATCTTTCACAAAACGACGGTAGTACCCTGTTAGCCCCAAAATCCTCTCAAACTCTTCAAATTGGTTGGGACTGACCACTCCACCATGGCTTCAATCTTCTGTATGTCTGCTGCCACGCCTTTCCCACTGATTATATGTCCCAAATAATTCACATTTTGCTACCCAAAGCTGCATTTCTTAGCATTGATGAACAACTGATGCTGCCTCATCAATTGTAATGCCGGCTGCAAATGTTCTTGGTGCTGAACCTTGTTTTTGCTATAAATAAGGACGTCGTCAAAGAATACCAAGGTGAATTTCCTTAGGCATGGTTTGAGAATCCTATTCATTAGCGCTTGGAAGGTGGATGGTGCAATGGTTAAGCCAAAAGGCATCACCACGAACTCATAGTGCCCCTTACGAGTTCTAAAAGCCGTCTTGTGGATGTCTTCTTCCTTCGTTCGGATTTGATTGCATTTGGACTTCAAATCCAATTTAGTAAAAATACAAGCACCACCTAATTCATCTAGAAGCTCATCAATAATTGGAATGGGGAATTTATCAGGGAATGTTACCTTATTCAAAGCCCTATAATCAACGCAAAACCTCCAACCTCCATCCTTCTTGCGGACCAAGATGAATGGGATGATGTATGGGCTGGTATTGTTGTGGATGACTCCCATTTGTAAAATTTCAGACACAATTCGCTCAATCTCATTCTTTTGAAAGTGTGGGTATCTATAAGGGCAGATGTTGGGAATTTCAACATTTTCCTTCAACCTGATTGTATGATCTTGTTCTCTGTATGGTGGCAGATCTGTAGGTGATTGAAACAACTCCTGAAATTCTTGCAATACCTGTTGTAATTCTCCTGGAACAATGGCTTCTTGGGATCCAATTGTTGCTAGGTGGGTTGGGGTGATAAGATACCCCTCCTGTCCTCCTTTTTCACCTTTAATGTAGATTTCAAAGAAGCTTGAGCCCTGCACAAAGTGGGATCTCCATGAATTTCTTGGATTTCACCATTTTTGTTCCATCTCAACATTAGCTGATCATAATCAGCTTCCATCAAACCCAAACTTGCTAGCCAATCTAACCCCAAAGTCACCTCATTCCTCCCTAAGTCCAAAAAAAAAATGCTGAATAATCTCCACCCCACATGTAACTGGACATCCGTGCACACCCCTTTTCCTCTCTCATGTACCCATTCCCCACCTCCACTACAAAATTCTGCACCTTCTCCATTGGCAACTGTAATTCCTCAGCTTATTTCTTTGCTAAGAAATTACTAGAAGCACCGAAGTCCACCAAAATCGCTACCTCTCTTCCATTAATAGTACCCATAACCTTGAAAGACTTGTCGGATGTAAGTCAAGCAAGGGTGTGAACTGATAATTCCAATCTCGTCTCATCTTGCACCTCCTCAGCCCCTTCCTGCACACTTTCCTCCACTTTTTTCTGCTGTTAGTGGCGAGTCCTCTTCTTCTGCTAGCATCAATTGAAAATGTTTCATAGGACACACATGATCCTTTCCCCACCTTTCTCCACATTTGAAACACAATCCATTCCTTTGCCTCTCTTACCAATCTTCGTGAGACAAGCGTTGAGCAATCTTCTCCCCACCTCCTCCAGTTGTTACTTTCAGCCCCTCAATGGCTAAAGTAGGCCTTCCTCCGGTTCCTCCTTTGGGTCCCATTGGTGATTTGGAAACCCGCCTCCTACCTTTTGATTTGGCCCCATCCCTCCATCTTTCCACACCCGATTTTGTTCCTCCAACTCAAGAACCTTGTCCATCATGGCAGATAAGGTCCTAAACGAGCTGACCTTCAATTCTACTTGTATTTCATTTTTCAGCCCATTAAGAAAAATACTCAGTTGTCTCTTGATCCAAGTCCTTCTTTGAGCTTGCTACAAGCTCAAACTTCTTGTACTACATAATTGTACCGGTCTGCCTCACTTTAAGTAGGGGACCCAAGGGAAGGAGGGCCACCCTTGGTTGGAACCGCTTAATTAGATCTTTCTTAAACTCCCTCCAAGTTGGAACGGGCACTTGGTCCTCCCACCATTGGTACCGGGTAAGAGCATCCCCTTCCATAGCCACCAATGCCATCTCCATCTTGTCATAATCGTCCACCCTATTTACCCTAAAATACCTCTCCACCCTCACCAACCACCCATATGCATCATCACTTGAGAAAACATGTAGCTCTAATTTTCTGCAGGTTTCTACCCTCCGTGGGTTCAAATTCCCTTCTCCTTTGAAGACTCGTTCACTTCCTTCACCCTCGCGATCTGTGTTGCAAGGTCGTTTATGACTCTGATCACGACTCAACCTCTATCTGCAGAGTCAGATTCTCAAGAATCTGTCTCTGTTCTGCTTGTTGCTTCTCGAACGCCTCCATTCTTCCCTCCATGATTGATTCTTTGTTTGCAGCAGCAGCGTGGGTAGACACCATTCACAGGCTCCCCTAGGATGAGGAGCTTTGATACTAGTTGTTACAACTAGTACCAAGTGAATATCAGTTGCAGAACAGTACAATGGTAAATAGAAATTGCAGAAAACTGAAGAAAATTATGGAAAACATAGCTTGAAAATAAAGGATCCCTTAACCCTCCTAGCCTCACTCCAGTTTTGCCTGCTGTCCTCTTTTCCCTTGATCTGAATTTATAATTCAAAATTAGAGGGAATCAAGAAAATTAGCTTTATTCTTTCCTAATTAATTAAAACAGATTTACTTCCTAATAATCCTCATTGTGTTTGTTTATTCTCTCTCCCCATTATTGTAATAACTTTCCTTCCTAAAATTCCTCACTTTAATTGCATTTCCTTTCCTGCTATAGCTGATTTCTCTCCTGCAGTGACTGCTTTCTGTCTATCTCCCTTCCCTCTTCTGGCATACACTACATATTTGGGCTGATTGGGTTTACTCTTGGGTCTGGGGTCTCTATCAATACCATTGTTTTAATTTTATTTTCAAAAGTAAATTAGTAACCTGGTCGGTTGATGGTGTGAAGTATATTAGATTTAATTATATGCATTGAATGCTTTCTAGTGTTGCCATGTTTTCCTATCCAAGACTTGGTACTGTTTTGAGATTAATTTATTTTTTCATGGATGTGATGTGTAATCTTTTTGATCATTATAACTGCAGAGAAAACAAAAATTTGACTGGAACTGCGAGATATGCTAGCATGAATACTCACCTTGGCATTGGTATTACGATCATAAGATTTTTCCCTGTCATTTGTTTAATGTGTGGCAAAGTTGTGTTATCTAACAGATACATGTTGCCTGGTACTCTTTGGTCATTGATGCGTAGAGCAAAGTCGAAGAGATGATTTAGAGTCTCTTGGTTTTGTTTTGATGTACTTCTTGAGAGGAAGGTGATTATTTCTTTCTACCCTACTTTGTTATCTTCTCGTATTGTGTAGATGGTCTTTGGCTTGATTTGCGTTTTGTATGTAGTCTCCCTTGGCAAGGACTGAGAGCAGGAACCAAGAAACAGAAGTATGAGAAAATCAGTGAAAAAAAGGTTTCTACCTCAATAGAGGTGGGTTTAGTTTTCCGTAGCTCTTTCATATGCACATCATCTTGAATTACAGTGATAATTTATTGCTTATTCCAGGCCTTGTGTCGAGGTTATCCAACAGAATTTGCATCGTACTTTCATTACTGCCGCTCATTAAGGTTTGATGATAGGCCAGATTATGCTTACCTCAAAAGGATATTTCGAGACCTGTTTATTCGTGAAGGTTTGAACATATATGAAGCATGTCTTTTGTCTAAGTTTTCATGTTTATCATGCGTTTACTTTCTGTTATGACTTGCTTTTTTAATCTATAAGGACCATGCTGTAGACTTGCTTTTTCTAATTACATTAGCATTTGGACAGGATTCCAGTTTGATTATGTGTTTGACTGGACCATTTTGAAGTATCAGCAATCACAGTTAGCCACTCCACCAGCACGTGCCATTGTAAGTGGTTTCTCTCTTCATTTTTTTTATTCCTTTGGGAGGTTGGTCATCGGCAATGAATTAAATTCCAATATGCTTTTCAGGGTCCTAGTGCTGGAACTAGTTCTGGAATGCCTCCAGCTGTGAATAGTACTGCCGATAGACAGACAGGTAGTTCTTTTGAAATTCTCTGTAGAGTGAATGGTCTTCCATTTTGTTTTTTATATGTTCAAGTTTGGACGGTGTAATTCATAACTGTTTTTGTTCTGTAGTATATTCAAGAGATGAAGTCTAACCAATGGACCTAGCTTACTGTGGTTATGTGATCATAACTTTTCTGTCTCATAATTTAAATATTAGTTCATTTAATTTATTCTCGAAAAATAAATATATTTCATCCGTCTCCTAGTCACTAATGTATGTTTTGCAATAGCTACTCTCTTATTTCTCCTAGTTCAAATTATTCTCTCGCTTTTGAGCTTTCTGTTTTTAATTTGTTATGTTTGTTTGCTTCTCTCTCTCTCTCTCTCACAGGAGGGGAAGAAGGAAGACCTCCTCCTGGACTATTTCCAGTGGATTCCACAAGGCGAAGAATGTCAGGGCCCATTTTAAATTCTGTAAGTTCTTCAAAGCAGAAAAACCCGATGGCTGCCGATTCTGCTGTTAGTAAAGATGCTATGGTGAGTTGCTTCGAGTGCATAGTTTCCTTTGGGTTCCTTTTCAGCAAGCAGATCATTTTTCTTCTTTAACTCACTGATTATGAATGTGATGGGTGATGTCAAAATATCCAACTAACCCTAGTTTCATTCCAGCAAACTTAATATTTGCACCATCTTTGATAATGCAGTTATCCAGCGCCAATATCTTGGGCCAGCCAAGTGGACCGTCAAGGCGAGTAGCTGCTTCTAGTAGCCGTGAGGCTTTTGTTGGTGCTGAGTCGGATTTTCGTACGCGTACTGCTGAGGCCAGCCCTGGAGCAGCACACAGAAGAATTTCAAGTGGGCAAAGTAGTTCACCAATTGTCTCTTCAGATCACAGGAGAGTAGTATCATCAGGGAAAGTTGCTTTGCACGCCAAGAATTATGAAACTGCGGTCAAGGGCATTGAGGGTTTGCAGTTAGAGGATGATGAGAGGCCCCGTAACTAATTTCCAACCTTTTGAGTCTACAGGCACTGCAATAGTTGCTTATGTTGCTAACATGAGATGTGAAGAGAAGTAGCTTTGAACTAAGAAATACGGGTTTTCACTGTTACTCATCTTCTAACGATAAAGCTGAGAAGCTGAAAGAACATCAGCTAAATTTTGTAACCTTTTTCTGGCGAGATATTATTTACCAGATGCTTACAGTTTCATATGGACCACATAGTTCAAAGCTATCAAATTACCATCAAAATATGTAATTAGACATTGTACTTATGTTTTGATAAGAGTTGAAGTTTCCATGATTGTAAGTGCCCACCGTGGGATTAGGAATGAACTAGGTTCTTGGAATGTATCTACCCTGTGAAAATTCCTTCAAGCTGAAATTCCAGGTTTGTTAATTTTTATCCTATCCATGGTTGTCATCAAGAGCGCGCTCTGGCTCATAAGAGCGTACACATTTGCACAATGGTTCGATTTTGGAGCAGTTGTGGGATCGTTTATGGAAGGGAGTGGAGCAAGAGTGCATTTCAGCTCGTAGGAGCGGCGATCTCGCCGTTCCCATGCGTTCCTGTCGAAGCAACTTTGTGCGACTGGGACAGGAAATGAAGCAGCAAACAATAGCGCATTCCTGGTGTCCACCATCATGTTTGCCATGCCGCGAAGAGGAGTTGCAATGTGTGAGAAAGAGGGATTGAGAGAGATGAAGTGAGAGGGAGAGTTGAAAACTTGATATTTGGGCGAGGAAGTATGGAGTGTGGAGGGTTCCATTTGATGTGAGAATGAGGGGTAGGTATAATTAGGGTTAGGTTTTTTTTTTGGTCATGAATTAGAATTAGATTTTTTTTTGGGAAATGCTCATTTTGATATTTAAAAGTGTAAGTCTGAGTCACTTTGGTTATTCAAATTTAAAATCAGATTTTTTTCAATCTTTGAAATTGTAAATTACAGGTCAAATTAGTCATTTAATTTATTATCATTATTGTATTGTCATGTTTTCATTAATTTTTTTTGCATTAAATGAGAATGTAAATAGAGGCTGTGTGATAACACTATAGGCTAAAAATATGAATATGACAACACTTAGAGCTACAAGTTTTTGGTATTGCAATTTCATTTAACTACTTTGACGATTGCATTTGCAATTTCAAATGTAGGTACAACTCATTTGCAGTTTTAATTGTTATCACTGTTTCTTCTAATGTCATAAATTAACAAAAATGTGACAATACAGTAATGATAATAAACTGGACTAATTTGACTTACAATTTATAATTTCAAGTATTAAAATGTTAAAATTTAAATTTCAAGAATCAAAGTGAATCAAGTTTACATTTTTAGGACCAAAATGAGAATTATGCCATTTTTAAAAAAAATTTAGGTTCAGCTTAGCTTCTTTGTTTTTTATTATTTATATAAATTATAGAAAAACTATAGTGATTGGATTAGTTTTCAATCGGTTTGAGTCCATCGTTGCCAAAAAGTCTTCCTTCATACCATTTTTTTAAGAAAAGATTCTCTGTAGTGGGAGATTTTACTTTAGAGAATAAATTGATGAACCAACGGGGGTTGGTCCAAGTGGTAAGTGGCTTAGTATCGCTTAAGCAAGGTCCCGAGTTCGAGACCTTGTGTACGCAGTTATCCCCGCTGGAAGACTCACCTGCCATAGCCAGGTGCGCGACCCGGGTCGACCCAGATTAGTCAAGGCTAAGTCTTGAATACCGGACACGCAACCTAAAAAAAATAAAATTAGCAAGCTACTATTTGGAGTGCATAAGTCATTTCATTTTGGCTTAAAAGATAAGGTTGATTTAACATGGGTTAATTATGGCCATAATTATCACACCAAAATCAAAGCATGCCTTTTAAGTTTGTGGAGTACTTATAGAAATAACTTAATTATCCTTTTACCCACCTAAAGTGACATAAAACTGAATTTGCTTTTTTTTTTNTTTATATCTATAAAAGCATATAAATTATTAAATTCAGATATAATGCTATTTAAATGATCTGATAATATACTAAAAAGCATAATTTGATAATATATTTAAAGTATATTTAAATAAATATGATGTATTTTTAATTTTGTTATTTTTTTACTTTAATTTTTTTTTATAATTTACCTTATTTTTGTTATTATATAAGAGAGTGTGTATATAATATTATATATATATATATATATTGTTAAGATATAATATTATGTCATAGGTGGAAACTTTTCATTTTGTGTCACGTTCTTATGTTTTACGTTCCTACCTGCCTTGTCTATCGTAAACTTCTATCATATTTCATCTCAATCCGTCAAAAGATATTCACTAAATTGGATTGACTCTATACTTGTGTCTGAGATTCCTTCTTCTCACCTTGGACATATATACTTAGAAAAGTATATAATATTTCATTTCAATGTTTAAGGTATTCTACCGTTTTGGGGCGACGAAAGGGAAAATGGATTGTTAGACTTGTAGGTCGTGTCTAAGGAAAATGCACATGACTGTAGTATTTATAGAGTAAAGAAAATACCAAAATGTGATCTTTATGACGAAATTATCATATTATGGTAATTTATGGGAAAATCACTTTTTCTGATGACAATTTAGTGCAACCAGAAATTATGAAATAAATAAATAAATAAATGAAAAGCCACCTAAATTGCCACTTAGGGTAAAGAGAAATAAATTACAATGTCGACCATTTCCTCTCAACTAGATGTAGCATGGAGATGCATGACGTGGCTTAGCAAATCACCAATGGCTTGGGTGATTTTACCTTTTGTCACAACGCAGTTGGTACGATGCAAATATTCCTAACGTGGCTCAGAGATTCCTAAAAATTGTTAAAGACAATGGTGATTTAGTTAGTAATGTTCACCTGTGAGGAAGCCAATTGCATTGTGGTTGGACTCTTTCAATGGCTTTTTTGCTAGAGTAAGATTTAAGAGACTGTTTTTCATCTTTTTGATACAGGTAAGAGTATAGCTTTGGTGAGATAGTAGTAATAGAATTTAAGATGGTTTTTTTTTTTTCTGCCAAACTAAAAGGGAACAAACGAAGGCCACCAATGGAAGACCTCGCTAAAAATCTTAGAAAAAACTCATCTACTGATTGTTGGCATGGACTTTGGCACAATTTAACAACATTAAGCATCCCCTCTTCGTTCTCTGCCGATACAGACCTCATGTTGCCCCGTAGAGCACCGTTTAAATTGGCTTAAAAAAATATTTATCTTAGTTATATTTTTAAGTATAACTTTTTTAAGTTTAGTTTACAATTACAAAGTGATTTTATTAAAAATCACACATTCTTCTACCTATTTTAGAAGTAAAACCTTTCAAACTTAAAAAAAAAAAAGTGGTATTTTACATTTTTTTTTAAAAACACTTTTTTTTAAATTATATTTTAATACTTGTAACTTTTTAAACAAAAAAAAAGAGGTTTTTTAGAAATCAATCCGGATGGGTCACAAAATACTTGTAAAGTCATCGCAGATTAATTTTTCGTGTCCTCCATTCCCAGTATAGCCACAATACTTTCCTTTCAACACTTCATCCATAGTCACCTGGTATGCAATACTCTTAAATACTTGTACGTGATATGCAGTTTGTTATCTTATCAAATATATGGTACGTAGGAGGTATACATAGGCGGTATGCTATTTCGGTTCATAATTCGGTCTAATATACAAATCGGTATGTTCTATTATATTTTCAAAAAAATAATAAAGAAATTAAAAAAAAAAACTACTCATTGTAAAGATTAAAAAAAAACATAAAAAACCTACAACACCAATTTTTTTTCAAAAGAAATCTTAAAAAGTCTTATCCCATAACTTAAACAGTAGCTCGTTTATGACCAATTTTTATAAAATTTAAAAGTAAAATATAAAAATAATAATTTCAAATCCCAAAACACTCCTCCATTCCTATTATACCGTTGCACAACTCTTTCAACTCAAGTCTTTCTCTTTCAACTCACTTCTCTCTTATGCAAAGTTATGTCATCAATAGTCATGTTCAATACCCGTTGCCAATGGAGATCTGTGGGTGACTATGGCAGTGAAAGTGCTGTGGGTGGTGTCATGCAAAAAATGACAACTAAAAGGCAGGAACAATTCAAGGACCAATCCACAACCCTATATGTCATTGATTCTTCGCAAAATTCCAATACACTAATTTGCAGTTTTCTGACGGACTTCAACATAACCTGCATTTGTAAGCAATGCACAAATATACAGGAAACAACTTGTGCTAAAAATACAGTACCATAGCTTCCTACATTGTTCAATTGTTACTCCACACAATTCAGACAGCTATTCCTCACACTAGTCATAGCCTACATTTGCACCCTGTTTGCGTCACATAACGAACCAGCAGTGCATATACATATAGTTAGGACCTCAGCAACTTCCTTACCAACACACGACCATTTTGGTTTGCATTTGATCTTCGTTATGACCTGCTCTTACAAAAGAAACGAGATCCACCCAACTCCACTTTGCATAACTCAAATTCCACACAAACTCACAAGTCTAGACCTTTCAAAATGTCACATTCTGTTCCTGATTCTATTGCATTTGTAAGAGGGTTAGGGTTAAGAGTTAGTGTTATTTTGGGTTAGGGTTAAGAGTTAGTGTTATTTTGTTGAACGGTTTTGAATAGAAAAATAACAAAATTTTAAAACCTGATAATTAACGCCATGGATCTAGCCAACAGTTTTTGACTGCCGTTGACATGATCCCAGAGTAATATTATTTTTTTTTGTTCTTATACAGGTATTTGGACTCCATTATTAGTGGGATTCACTAATCCATCTCGAAAGTACTGTAATTATCGCTCTCGACATAGATTTCTTCTTCCCTTGATCTCAAACTCAACCACCTAGCGTGTATCAAATGAAACACCCTAGCTAGATGACTCACGCTTAAGTCACAAACCATGCCGGCTAGGTGGTTGTCTTTTGGGGTTCGAACTCTTCTTCGTTCACTAGCATCTTGAAAATAGGGGTTTACTAAAATAGGAGCCGATTAAAAACTTTCTGCTCAATTACTGGAGCTAGGGAATTAGAAGCCATGCGTTTATGTAGTCGTCTACACTCCCAAGGGTGCATGATTTACAATATAGAAATTTAACATACTGTGCGATAATATAACATACAACAACCGTGAGTGCAAACAGCTATATACATATATATTTAGACATTAACAATATAATACACATTACTTTACCTATTGTATATGTAATATTATACAATCATGTTTTCAGTCTATAATGTACATACATGGGTTAGGCAGATGAGTACTACTCATTGCACCTATACATAGGCCCTATCCTATTCTACAGTCATGCTGTTAGTGGAGACGGTCAGTGTCTGCAACCCTACGAGTCCTACTCCTCCTCCTCGGGCTCCTCTTCCTCGCTGGACATCGTGGTTACTGCCGTGAAGTCCCGGTGAGCATACCGGCGTGGCAATGCAGGGGTTACCCTCTTTTTTGTCGTCGTTCTGCGGCCACGAGGCCTGGCTGGTGGGGTGACCGAGGCTGGGTTCACCTCGACTTCTTGCTCGGGAGGAGGGGCTTCTTCGTCTCCATTCAGGTGAATGGGGTCGTAGATGTTTGCCCCTTGGTGCTCCTCCACCCAAATGGGATCGGTGGACGAGGACCCAGATCCTCTGGGCAACCGTAGAGGTGGTGGGGGCTGCTGTTGGGGCTGGGTCGGCACATCGGTCGGGGCATAGGTACACGTCTTTGTAACGACCACAATCCGGGGGTCACGCTGCCAGGTGTGTGTCAGCAGTAGGTCTGCCCTCTCCGGGGAAGTCATTTTCTTCACCTGGATTCGTAAACGAGTGGGGGTAAGAACAAGTTGTTCTTAGTAGAAACCCTTGGCCATACTTATCGCTTCATTTCTCGGTTAGGATTTCAGGCCACTCAGGAGATCTCTAAGTGTCATGCATACTAAAGTCCCTACTGTTTATTATCTGTTCTAATCTTGAGCAGCTTTATCTAAATTACTAAGTGATTGAGGGTTTCTAATCTTGATATTACTTAGGGTTTCATGCTTTGTTAAATGTATTCGTTTGAGTATGGCGATGTCACATCGCTTCCCCACGTTGTTTATTTACTTACTAGTCGTCTCAGGACGTTCCCTTGACGATAACACATACACACACACACACACACACATTCATATTGTACGCATGAGGGGGTGTATTCTCTTACGCGCTCGGTGGCAGCATCCTGCTTAGTTATGTCCTTCCACTTTTGTAATCGTGACCTCGATTACGACCTACACCCGACCCTTTGGGAAGAGCGAGGGGCCTAGCTTTTTGACATGACCAAGTAGGGACTCGTTTGCATTTCATGCCAACTACTTTGGGGCACGTTGTAATCGTGATGTATTATTCGCGATGCCAACTACTTTGGGGCATGTTATACGTCTGTACTTGCCACTACTTTGGGGCACGTTATACGTTTTACCAGAGTCCTGGTTCAGGTCTTAACCTGAGTTCAATTGTTTACCAATCCATCTTGCTGGGCTGGCGAGGGGCTTGTCCGTAGACGTGCCAAGAGAAGGGGTAACCCTAATTATATAACTATGTCCTTTCTTTAAGGCATACCAAACCATCGGAGGTCGGGCCTTCTTAAAAATATTATCCTTTTTCCCTAGAGTTCAGTTATGATCTTGCGAATGTTAGGTGATCACAGTCTAGTTATCTACTATCGTTCTAAAGCCCTAGCAACGATCGGTTCCTCATTATGCATGCTAGTACAATTAGAAAACATGATAACATAGTTATAGAAAATGAGGTGTAAAATCAGAAGTTTCCAGGTCAGCCACTCAGCGGGCCGCTGAGCGTGCGCTGGGCGTCTGGAGTTTCGGCGTCAGATGTTCGCTATAACTTTGAAAATATATAATATGTTGTAAAAATTAGTAAATATTATTGTATATATAAAATGTAGGTATATGAACATTTAAAAATTACATGTGTAGTGAACTATAATATTGCTATGCATATTAATTAGGATATCACTATTATGAGAAAGAGGAGTGGCAATTGTATAATTAGTAATTGTGCAATTAAACATGATGCGTGCATAGTATGATAACAATACAATGATGAAGTAACAATGTGGTATAAAGAATATTAAACTGAAAATGAACATATGTATTGATTTATGTACGAGAATATATAATACAGTGTGATATAAATATTAATATATGAGTGTGTGTATATATATACATATGTGTTGTAAGGAAAAATATGTATTATGTAATAATAAAATGTTACAGGAATAATATAGGAACATATTAATAAGATATTGTAGGAATCGGTGATTGATAAGTATGAATTATTTTTGTATGATATCAACTAGCACAACTATATTTTTCCATTCTCACATCTATTTAACCCTATTCTCAAGGCATCCTCTCTGTAATTACTACAAAACATTTATTCAATTATTTTTCTAAAACTACACATAAAAAATATCATATAAATTCACATAGACTGTGGGGGTTAGATTACCCACCTCAAAACGGAGATCTGACTCGGTGGGGTTTATGAGAGATATTTCCTGAGGGCGGGAGTATGCTCTGTGGATTTTTCGGATGCCTATAGAAAAATTACACGGTGGAAGACTGATACTGTGAAAAAAGTGAAAACTAAAGAAAGTTTGAACGTCTTGGTGTGAAAAATTTTGAAGGATGCTGGGGCTATTTATAGCCCCCCAAGTGGCACTGTAGCTCCTTTTTTCATTTTTAAAAATTTAACTAAAGGTAATAGATATTTACCTTGCACGATGTTTTGGATTAGCTTTGCTGACTATGCACACGTGCTTCCTATGCCTTGTTTCTTGTTTCGATAATGTTTGATCGCGTTTGGTCGTGATTCGCTCGTGTACGGATATCTTAAAAATATTTTGAACACATATCCGAGATCTATGAATTTTCCTGGTTGGTAAGGTATGTCAAATTAAGGTATTCGTGAATTTATTGCCTAGAGGGGAATTACAGATACCTCAAGTGCCTACCAAAATTCCGATTTTAGGCGAAATTTGGCACGGAACTCGTGGCACTCCGCGAGATCAAGAAACAATTATTGGACTGACGTTTGGCAGCAATTAATTTTCTAAATAATTTTTTCAGTCCAAATAATAGTCCCGATTGTGCCTTTAGCAAGACAAAAGTGTGGATTTTTGCAAAATCTTCATAAGGGAAAAAATCGGGATGTTACACACTCACTCTCTCATAAACAAAC
Source organism: Nissolia schottii (assembly GCA_003254905.1). Classification (NCBI taxonomy): domain Eukaryota; kingdom Viridiplantae; phylum Streptophyta; class Magnoliopsida; order Fabales; family Fabaceae; genus Nissolia; species Nissolia schottii. Next base: position 378,599 of record QANU01012207.1, read on the forward strand.
ATTACACCACAAATAAACAAACATTACAATACTCGAAAATAAATGTTACAAAACTCAAACAAATATTACAACACACATAAATAAACATTACACTACATATGAACCAATATTACACCATATAAAAACGAAGACGTAAACAATTATTATTTCACTCATAAATAAGCATTATGCCCCACACAAACATTTGACCACATTGCAATATTACTTTACAAAGAAATAAACATTACAACACTTGTAAACAAAAATTACAATACACATAAACAAACATTACACCACACTAAAACAAAAAAATAAACAAACATTACAATACAAATAAACAAACTTTCCACAACATTGAAGTATTACAAAACATAAAGCAAAAAGAATGTTAACATAGAGCAGAAAATAATGTCCTTATTCAAGCTCTCCATAACGTCTTAAAAAAATAAAAAAAGGAAAACGAACAAAAATGGCAAAACCGAAGAAAAAGCAAGAAATGGAAAAAACAAGAGTAGAAAAAAAAGCTGCAAGAGAAAAAAATGAAAAAAAAATGAAGGGAAGTTGGAATAAGAGGAATAGAAAACGAAGAAGGCAAGGAAGAGAAGAATAGCATAAGGGATAATGGGAGCGGAGAGAGAAATTAATATTTAATATTAGTGTATGATTAATGTACACTTTTTTAATGTACAAATAACATTTTCCAAATTTAATTTATTAGTGTCTTCATTATTTAAATGTTTATATTTATGAAAGTGTTAATACATGCGGATGCCACATCTTAGGTCTCAAATTTTATGTATTATAAATATAAAATAGATAAATAGATACATCATTGACTACTGAGATTGCCTAAGAAGTCTTGTTGGCTCCAGAGTATAGTATGATCTTGGATTTTCTGGTGTGAGGGCTCTTCCTTATGAAGGATATATGGTTTAGGGTTTTTCGAACAATAATAACAGTAGAACCTGATGTAAAAGAATTCACATCAAAAGGAAGTGTTGGTGTATAACAAATTCAAATCAGAAGGAAGTTGTGTTGTATGCCAAGTAATATTGTGTTTCTCTGTTAACCATCAAATGACATTCACAAAACCAAAAAAGTGAATGCAAATCCCTCGGGGTAGAGAGGTGGAGAGTAGATCTCATAGAACCCCATTTTCAGGTTTCAAGAGCCAGCAAGAATAAATATACTCTTGCAGCTAGTAACGTACTAGAGTTGTTAGTGCATTGCTTTCAAAATTGCTTGCATATTGATATTACTGCCAGATGAATTAAGTACATATAGATCAAGATGAATTAACTGTGGAGGCAGACAGTCCCCACAAAAAACAGAGAGCAACATATCTACACCAAATTTGCTCGGAAAATGGAGAACCTCATCCACATGATCGACTAATGATGCAATCCTAGCTCAGTCAATTCCCCCCTCCCTATTCATCATGTCATGGTAGTATAGTAGTACGCACATCGGTTGACCAAAAATACAAAAAAAGAACCAAAATATCATATTTCCAACCTGGCATGAAGAAAGTAACAATTAAAAGCCAATAAATAAATGATAATGAAGTTCTATGATACATTATCAATCGATCAAAATGATTAAATAGAACACTTGAGAGACATACCATTGAGTTCCTGTATTTCTTTTGTAGGTAATTAGTGATCAAGACCAAAGGAACCTACAAAAAGGGGAAGACATTCATCATGAAAATGCCAAGTGAAAACCTAAAAGACAGAAGATATCATAATAATAACTACAGCTAAGCTAGAACAAATTTGTCCAGATAATATTTCTTTCGCTTGGCCATAGAAGAACATGAACTACTTCAGGCTTTTTCTTTTCCTGAGAGGGGTTTAGAAAAACAGTGTTAATGTTACACCAAAATAATACTTCAATGATAGCCTAGTCAGATGGACAAAAGGAAGTAGAATATGACTATAAGCCTTTACCTGAAACATAATTCCAATAAAAGCCCACATCTTGAACATGTGGCAAGGAACAGCAATGCAAAGCTGCACTCAAATGAAAGAGAATTATAAGCAGAATTGGTAAATTCAGGTAACTTTGGCAATAAAATTGACGTTATTATATATGCTCGTATTTTTCTTAAGGAGAAACAAATGAAAGGCTTCATTGAAATCATAATTGCAGATGAGTACAAAAATGACTCAACTAGCAACGCCAATATTATATTATGACAACACTGGTACAAAAATACAGCAGTCTGTTGAGCGCCATAAAAGAATCCATCTTTAAGATATCAGCAGCTGTATTGGCATCATCTACCTAAGCCAAGCTACAGACTGCAAGGTACTTGAGGTGTTGGTAACTAGCTCATGTGGAACCCTCGTGTGGCTTTGGACAGCGCAAAGACAGACGTTATCTCAGTCATTTCTAGAAATCAGTCACAAATGTCTATCTAAGTTTTCAATCCCCTCCCCCTCCGGTCACACCACCTGCCAAAGGGAAGGGAGAAAGAATACTTCAGAGTTCAGAAGTAATGCCTAGGAATCGGGCGGTGTCCCATCCCGTAAACTTCACAAACCAGGGAGAAAAAATGTAATGCAAGCTTCTTTGATAAGCCATCATAACATACTACCATAAGAGGGAGACTGGAGGGAGAGGGAGAGGGAGAGGGAGAGGGAGAGGGGGAGGGGGAGGGGGAGAGAGAGAGAGAGAGAGAGAGAGAGAGAGAGAGAGAGAGAGATAGAGATGAACCACACCTCATGGAACACAGCAGAAAGCAGGAAAGCAATTAATACAGCAGCACCCTGAGCAAAATGGGGAAAACCACAATCACAATGATATCTACAAGAGTATATAAAGATTTCAGCTGAAAATATTTTCCAGTATTCTGTTGTTCAGCTCAAGAAATGCAAAACATTTACTTAATTGATGTTAAAAAAAAATTTTCCACACATGTTAATTGTTAATCCGAAAATATCAAGACATACAATTAGTGCATGTATAAATAATTCATTTATTTTTTACATCAATTATATAACATACTTATAAATTGTTTTACAAAATTATTTATTTTTCCTCCTATGATACTAGACTAATATCCAAAACACAGAAAATATTCTAAACACAAACTTTTCATTTGCACTTAAAATGTCATTTGAAAGTATAGTTCAGGGCCCACTTGGCAAGACGATTACCTTTGGTATGCCACGTCGAATGCAAGGAAAATATACATGGCGAACCATCCATTTGTGCACAGGCTGCAATATGAAAGAACCCACTCAGCTGTATACTCATGGATTAGAGGAACATATGAAAGCTATAAGCAATGACTGATATGGTCTGGCATAGCAATATATTCAGTATCAGGTGAACAGGTAAACTGGAAGAAACAGATGGAAAAAAAAAATGTAAGTTCTCTTTCTTTCTAGTTCCTTCTTTTGCAAACATAACCTTATATATCAACCATCTTTATAACCCAGTGATATAGTTTTATATGCATACGCACACATAAAAGTTTATAATAATTTCATCCAAAAACTACACCAGCATATCATTTTGCAGAGGTAAATCTGAAAAGGAAACATTACCATGTTCCACATTCTCCAATACTGTTGACAGCAGCAGCAGCAGCAGCAGCAGAAATGCATTCAACAAAAACAAGTCACAAGTTCTCCTCGTGAAAGGGTTGTAACAAAACAACCTAAGAATGTGTGAGGAGAAAGAGCTACCTCGTCAACAGTTTTGGCATTCCACCAATCTTTGTAGAACTCACGATCACCAAATTGAAGAACCTCGGCAATTATATTTAACCTACATTGCAACAGTGGCTCTAAGGATAAGATGCCTCAAATATAAATCATCTATTTTTTATTTTAAAATGGCAGCCCAGTGCATGAGGCTCCCACCTAGTGGGGAGAGAAGATGTATCCAACCTTACCCCCACAAGCGGAGAGGCTATGACCTTAGATCATGAGGCAACAACCTTACCGTAGCGCCAAGGCTCACCCTCTAAAGCCTGTTTAGTTTAACAGGCCTGGCCTAGGCTCATTGTGAAGCCTCTTTAGCCTATTTTTTATTTTAGAAAAAAAAAAAAAAGAACAAAGCCAGATAAGACAGTTTATCACTAGATAAGTACGCACTTCTGCATGCAAATGCAGTTATAAACTGTTTTCATAAAAGAAGAATTCTATCGAAGAGAAGAAAAGAGGGGTATGAGAAAAGAGAAGAAAAAGATATCCTCTCCACACAGGTCACGGAAGAATTGCACAAACACATAAATAAATTAAAGCCCCCTCTAATTCCTTTACATATCTGTAAGAAAGACTCACTTAAAGTGACCATGGGTAGGTGCAGTAATGCATGCCCCTAAACTTAACATCTTAAGGAGCATATACTTCAAATAACAATAGTCTCCACATGTACACATCTTTAAATCAGCTAGATCTACCCATCAATGCAGCAATTATCTTCTGGTGTATAATAAGGTGGACACAATCAATAACACCCACACATATGCATCATTATTGGAACATTGCCAAGGGTGTGTAGCCGATCTCATGCCACGTTTTTTTTTTTTTTCAAAAAAGAAACTAGTATATATGTTGGCCAAAACAAAGAGGAAAAACACACCACAGGTGAAAAAAGCAGTAGAACATGCAGAGCCACACATATACATTAGGAACAGAAAGCTTCAGAACTCTCTCAATGGCATATAGCAGGTTTCCCTTCAAAGGATGTTGTGAATTTTGGACAATAGGATTCATATACTGCAAAATAATATGAACAAAACAACGTCAGATTCCAGAATATCTGCAGAGCAAGTGAATCGAAAATTAATGGGAGAAAAGAGGTAGAAATGAACACCAATTTTACTAACTGCTACTGCTTACTTGTTCTATTATAAATCCCATAAGTCCTGTAAATATTAACAGCTTGACAAGTTGACGAAAAATCCAACCCTTTCGAATGGAAGGTGTGCGGGGATAGCTCGGCTATAACAGCAATTAATTAAAAAGGAAATGTAAGTACCAAAAAGTTTGAACAAAAACAATGTCAGAACTTTCTCTCTTCAAAAAGTCATAAATGCACACTTATCTTGGCAAATGCAAAAACAAGTGAACTGCAATCACTAAAAGTAAGTCTCGGGAAAATTCTGCAACTTAATCCTATCATTATGAACATAATACAACTTTCTTCCTGTCCTCTCTCTATTGGTTAAGTGATGAATATCATAAAGACTGCAATTCTAACGTGGAAGGACAACCATCAAATAACGGAAGATGCCTGTTATATGAGAGTTGACTTCATATTATGTGTGTGTCAGATTCTGACTAAAAGTCAAACCGAAAACCTTAAAACACATTCCAAACCATAGATATAGTCCATGTAACAGTGCCTTTCATGTTCTCTAATCAGGAAGAAAAATCCATGCAATAAAAGAGGAATCTATATGAGGTGGCAATGAAAAATCAAAACAATTTTGCAAACAAAAAGTTAATAAACAAATAATTCACTCAAACAGTGTGGCAACCTGGTAGCATAATGTAGGAGCAACCATGAAGTATGCCAAACTCTTGAAGCTCACATTGTATGCGTACTCCATGTCCAAAGTACTGGGCAATGTTTCTCCCTGTAACATAGGGAACATGATGTCAGCATGCAGAAAGAAGGAAGGGGCAAAAGTAGAACTTTTATCTGTCACTAATCTGAATAGATTATAACAGAATGTCAGCATGCAGCAAGAAGGAAGGAATGAAGGGAGTAGTAGGATGGATATTATTGTAATGAAAATGAAACAAGAATGCAATTTGCCACGTGGTTAAGTTTTAGAACACAAGAACCAGAGACTGCAGTTTGGTCATGCAGAATGTTCCTGTTCAAAATCTAACCACCACATAAAATGTATAGCATATATTCTTCTTTAAATGTATCATTGACAAAAATGCAGAAACAATCCTATGGATATTACCTTTTCGTTTGACATGCTAAGTACTCTCATATCATAGTTTGTATGTGCATATGACACCAATTTTACCCACACAATACAAGCAAATAGCATCAATGTGACACCTGATACAAAAGCAGAATCACACCTGCACAGAAAGCAACAAATCCATAAGATATTTTTGGAAAGTCATATCTATGAAGTGACCTAGTACCTAGGACTATATATTCCATTTATCCGTCAAGTAAATGTCCATAATATCTATCATATGGCAAACCATTGTTTAAAACTAATGCTACAAAAGTGGTAAACCTTTCACTTCAGTGAAAAAGAGGATACCATAATCTTATAGTTTGGTTACGGGTTGTAAATGTTACATGCAAGTCAGTCCATTGCATATGATAGAATAAAGCAACCTATTTATTTTCAACAGGCTAGGCTGCTGCTGGTATCACACTAATAAATATAAGGAAGCAACAAAGTAATTTTCAATTTTTCCTAGGCATATCCTTTTGTGTATCTAACTATAATAATGTGCAAGGTAGTTAAGTTTCAACATTGTATGAACCAAACATTAAAATGAGGTTCACCAAAGGAGTTTAAATCACTTCTTAATATTCTTCGGGGATAATGATATGATTTCATAGTTATAACACCTTTATCAACATAAACTCATGTTAGCAAATCCTTCCAAAATGAACATATATGCTGTAATCACAAATGTCAAAAAACAAAAGAAAAGCCTATTTAAGCCCCAAAAGAAATTTTGGAGACTATACTGACCTGAGAGTTACTAAAACTGGATACGATATTGCAATGGTTGTAATGACTGTATGAAGTAGAACAACTACCTGCAATATTCAAGTTGGGCACTCCCAGTTTGTAAATATGGAAGATTATGTAACCCAAAAGACCACACCAAACACAAATAACCATACTCTGAAACTATATACGACAGTCAAGGCAAGGAATTCATGTGGTTACAGAACATTTTTCACATGACATATAATAAAATCTTACCAATGAAGTTCACTTACCGGATCAGAAATACGTTTATGCTGTGCAAACTTTTCCACTACGAAAGCAGCCAGCGGAAATATATTAAGACTAATACTGCAAAAGAAGCACTCATATTGTTAAAAAAATGTTTTAACAATAAATCCTTAAAAAAGAGATAAACAACATACAGTCTATTCTTCAGGGGAATCCCCAAGCTCATTACCAACACATGAAGAGGGGCCAATCTCTAAGTGATTTTGGACCAAACCAGAACCCATACTTAATCAACCAACCATACTGAAAATCATATAATACAAGAATAAAAATTTAGAAAGAGAACTTTTGCTGTCAAAACAAAGATGAATGCACAGTTGTACATTGGAATTTCAAATGGTGCATAACAGTCACAAACATGAAGAACAAACGAAAGAGGAAAACCTTCATTATATTCTCAATGATAAGCCTGCTGTTCACCGCAAAAAGCACCACTATACAGAGATTGAACAGTCCTGCGTGGCTCTGCAATTCATTACTTCATAATTATTTGTAAAAAAGAAAAAAAAGCAATTACGGATGAAGCCAAAAGAAAAGCAAACAACTAAGCTCTAAGCATGCATACCCTCAATAAGACAGTAGGTTTGAAAAACTTGATTCACCCNAAAATCAGCGCCCGGAAAAAATAAAAAGAACCTGTCTGAAAATGTTGCCGGAGCTGAGGGGGCTATCCTTGATTTTACGGTGAACCGGAACCGAAGCCCGGTAGGTGAAGTTACCGTCGACGACCTTTCGGCCGTCGACCACCGCATTGCTTGCTGCATGATCCACCTTGCAGTCCTTGTTCTCCTCCCCGCCGACCTTGCCGCTCAGGGAGTCGTCGGAGCCCGACGAATCTCTTACCGCAGCTTCCGCTGAGCCATCGGATTCGAAGAGGTTGCCGTCGGAGGTGCCACCGCGCCTGCGCCGCAGCGAAGAGCGATTGAGATCCGAATCGGCTTGAACGGCGCCACCGGAGCCCAAACTTTCCGGCACGTTGGAGATCGCCATCCGCAAAGAGTAACGACTTGTCTCGGCGCAACACTCTCGAGACGGCGTAAATATAATTTACTCTCTGGGTGTATAATACTGCGAACCTGTTTTATTTACATTCATAAATAAATGCAATATAATAACCAAATAATAATAATAATAATTACTATTATTGTTTACGATTATTATATAAAAGGAGACGGGGAATCAGAATCAATTTATGAAAGGATAATTCGAAACGGGGTCGTTGGATAGAAGAGGGAATTCCGTAACTCGGAGTGATTAAGATTAAGAAGTAAGAACCTTTTGGTAAATGTTTTGCCTAAAATTGAAAATTAAGGAGATTTCGAAGGGAAAGAATAATAAAGATCAACTCACTAATGGGAGACTTTGGAATGTTGTATTGGCTCTTCTTTTTTCCTCTTTGTTTTTATTAATATTCTATTTTTGCTTTTTCGTTGGTTGTTTTGGGTGTGCATGTGATTGATTGTTCCTGTGGGAGCATTTTAAGAAGATGGAAGAAGACGTTGCTGCGATGGTAGGAGCAAGTGTGAATGCACGTCGCGGAGCAGAAGAATATGGGATTGGAAGGTTCCGATTCGAGGGAAGAAATTACGCGGGAGCCACCGTTCTTTCTTACCTTGACACGTAAACTTAACCTCCTCGTGGCTTTTATTGACGCAGCAATAAATGTTTTTGCCCTTTTAACTTGCTAGGTCACAAGTCACATGGGCTGGGGCATTGCCTCTTTAATTAAACTTTGACTCGCTCAACCCTCAAGCTGTTGGATGCATGGCGTCACTTTCTCGAGGCTTATTTATTTCTTGTTTCGGTTCTGGTTAATGGTTATAAAGTAGGCTCCCTTCGGTTTCCTTCTTACTCTTGCTAATGCATTGAGTTGATCATTGATTCATTGGTTTCATTATTTCAACTTGAAATTGAGGAATTTGTTCGGCCAATGGGACAGGACAAATGGGGACAGTGGTCCGTTTCGTTCGTCGTCAATTTTCTCGGTAGAGACCTTACCTAGTTAATCTATAATCTTATAATAATAATAATGACTTAGAAGCTACCCTTAATATATAAATTTTGCTAACTACGGGCGTTTTGATTGCTGATATAAGACTGAAATATAGAGACATGTGAATATAGATATAAAATACATGATTAAGAGTCAATCTTGAATTCTATTTAATGATAATATATAATATACAATTTATTGTATTTGTATCATGTTTGATTTTGTGGTAACAAAGACATAAAAATATGACAAATGACTTAAAATATCATTTGAGTTTTCTTCTCACTCATTCATAATTTTATTAAAATCTTGTCTCTGTGTCCCAATAAATTTAAAGCGGAGGTAAAAAAAAATATACTAATTTTTTTTCTTGAGATACAAGTTTTATACCTGTCTTCATAACCAAACAGAATTTTGTGTCATTGTATTCTTATATTTTTGTTATGTATCAACAATTAAACACAACCTTAAGACACTTGTTAAAAATAAGAAAAAAATAGTAACTTTGAATTGAAAAGAGTAAAACTTATATATTTTCAATAATAATGAATTACTTACTACAATTTTGACTTTCTTAACTAATGCATTGTTTAGCAAAACCCATAATACATTAAAAATTAGTTCTTAAGTTAGTGGAGATGCTGGCATCTTAAGAAGAATTAAGCTTCCCTCCAAGATTTTAGTTGCCTAACGACCAATCAAATTTTTTAAATTCATTAATGAAATAATAATCAAATTATGTCTATTTCATTTTTCCCACGTTTCAAAACATTTCATTAACTCTTTCTCTAATGCCCAAATGATCATTATTGCACATGCATCCGTTTTTCCATTAATTGACCAAATAATATCCATTCCTTTGGTTGGAAACTCAACCGATGATTATTACACACGCTCCTAATAGAAACGGATGGCCCTAATACATTATACTAGAACATACCATAACGCATAACGGTAGGTAGAACATACTCCAAGATTTAGCTTCTCATTGATGCAGGCCATTCAGATACGCCCTTAAAGCGAAGTCCATTCAATCCCTTAGGGGTAGCTCCCTACTTGCTTCGTTCCACCTAATCTAATACGGGTAGAGAGTGAGGGTGAGAAACCGAGTTTCTTAGTGGACTATCCCTAAACTAGGTGGCATCATATCATGACTGTAGTTTTGGAATCATGTTACTAGAGGTGATAGCATGCAACATTCATTTCATTTATTCCCTTGAACCTATTCTTGAATGATTACCATTTACCCTAATCTTGCACATTCTTATCATGGTATTATAACATTCATTCGCACTAATATATATAGTTACCGTTGGTGGAAAAAAAATTAATTAAAAATCAGCGTGAATCCTTGATGTGATAGCTCTTATTCAACTCTTTCCATTGATGTTCTCCTATATGTTTTACTCTTAATAATCTAAAAGTAAATAATATGTCTTAAAGCTTTTATCCTTAAACATAAAATTCTCTCTCAAACTCATTCTCACGATATTTTATCTCTCAAACTCCATATTTTTCTAAGAATAAAATTATGGTATGTGGTGCTTCTCATGAACTCGCTTCTTTTCTCTCATGTACTACTCACTCACCTTATTTTTCACGTCGGTAGAATTTTCACACCTCCCAAACAAAATATATTATTTTACAATTTATTTTTATATTAAAATATAAAGTTGATTTTAAAATATAAAGCTAATTTTATTATAATCAATTATGAAATAACGTAAAATCAATAAACTCGATTATTCATATATTTTTACAGCTAACTTAATCACATACTTTTCAGATTGAAGAAATTATGCAATACCAAAATCAAATCCTAAATAAAAGCATAATGATGAAGCTTTGAACCTCAAATAGAGTCGTATGTCACACCGCCAGCAATCGAATTCGAAACAAACCAGCAAATCACCTTTGAATACATAGAAATATTGATCAAGCTACTTCAATCTATATTATGTTAGCAAAACAAAATTCGTATATAAAAAACATTGATTGCTATAGAAAGGTGCAACAACGACCATACACCAATTCTGACCATAATCGACGGGATTCCAAGTACTTATAACTTGGGACATTCACGGACAATTCAAATTAAATTACTACGCCTAATATAAAGGTTAAACAAAACAAGTTTTATAAGCGGAAATACAACAAAAGGACAAGGAAAAGACACGTTACATAACACTTACCGAAACCAACTTCCCTCTAATATGATGGAATACAAAATCTCATCACAGGAGTTCAGCAACATTTGATGGCAGCTCCTCAACTAGCACATTATAGAACTTCTGGATGTCAAACAGCATTCTTTCATCATCCTTTGTGACAAAATTGATGGCAACACCTTTCCTACCAAACCTCCCACTACGACCAATTCGATGGAGATAGTTTTCAGGCTGTGTTGGGAGGTCATAATTTATAACTAGAGAAACTTGCTGGACATCAATACCACGGGCCAAAAGATCAGTGGTTATTAAAACACGGGAAGAACCAGAACGGAATTCGCGCATAATAATGTCCCTGGTATTTTGGTCCATGTCTCCATGGGTTGCAGAGACTGTGTGGTCTCGGCTTCGCATCTTGTCAGTCAGCCAATCAACCTTTCTTCTGGTGTTCACAAAAATGACACTTTGGGTGATAGCCAATGTCTCATAAAGATCACAGAGTGTATCCAGCTTCCATTCCTCTTTATCAACATTGACATAAAACTGCTTTATACCCTCCAAGGTGAGTTCATCCCGCTTCACAAGGATTCTCACAGGTTTGTTCATAAATTTCCTTGTGATCTCAAGTGCTTCGGGAGGCATTGTAGCAGAGAAAACTCCCACTTGAATCTTACTTGGCAGCAGCTGGAATATATCATAGATCTGATAACAAAAAAGCATGAGTTAAAGCACTTATGCATATACAAATCTTTTACAAACCAACAAGCCAATGAAGAAACCACCTCCATGATAACTGAAAGGAACTTACTTTCACATTTTAGTTTTATTATTACTAGTAGTATAAGGATAAGGATAAGGATAAGGATTTCACATAAAAAAATGCATATTAAATCTGAAAAGATATGGAAATTAAATAAATGTTTTAAACTGTAAGAAAATTAACCAGGAAATAAAATATATTTAAGGAAGAACCTTGATGAAAAGGATCAAATGATTTGGCATGAATGAGTTCATTATAAATAAATCAAAATACAGATTCATGTATGTATTCTAAGACACACTAAAATTCAGAAATTGCTATAACACAAGAGAGCAAAGAAGCTATGAATTTAGAAGTACCTGATCTTTAAATCCTCTGGAAAGCATTTCATCAGCCTCGTCCAACACAAACATCTTGATATAATCTGGCCGAAGTGACTGCCTGCGCAGCATATCAAATACACGGCCAGGAGTACCAACAACAACATGAACACCACTAGATAGAATACGTTGATCTTCACGGACACTGGTACCTCCGACACATGCATGTACCTTCACACCTAGATAATCTCCAAGGGCTCGCATCACCTTCTCAATCTGCTGGGCAAGCTCACGAGTTGGTGCTAAAACCAAGGCTTGGCATTCTGTCACACTATAGTCGAGTTGCTGCAGAATCCCAGAGCAGAAAGTTGCCGTCTTCCCTGTTCCAGACTGAGCCTGTTGTATAACATCAAGTCCCTTGCAAAATGGAACTATTCCCCTTTGCTGAATAGCTGATGGCTTCTCAAAACCTAAACACAAACCAAACTAAATGAAACCATACACCATGTCCAAAAGGTTATGCTGCCACTATATGTTTGAAATTATTGAAGTATATAATCGACAGAACTTCAATGTCGCAAAATAACAACAAAAAAAATAGAATTCCAATTGTACAATTGAGTAGAGGCCAAAAAGAACAATAAATCTACCATATGCATAAATGCCTCTAAGGAGATTCTCTTGCAAGCCCATAGCATCAAAACTATCATAAACATCATCATAAGACGTGAAGAAGTCCTGTCCATCAGCACTTAGCCTATTGTGATCAAGTTATCAAAATCAAACAAATAACATTAGAATCCCCTTGCCATTATGTATCCAAAAGTAGACAGAAACGTGAACAGAAATATCAGTTAAAAAATGCATTAGAACCAGATTACATCCAAATACTTTGACGAACATGAACCAGAAAAAGATATGCAGGAGTACGTACAATTCATTCATCTTGGTATCAAAATTCCGAGCATCAAACTGTGACCCCTCAGGTGTAGCTCCTGCCATGACTGCAAGATGAAAATAGAAGGTATTGCCATGCCATTTACTAAAGCATATTTGGTTTGGTGATTGGCCAATCCAATCAAGAGCGCCGCAAACATGGTGTTAAATATCAGAGGCAAATATCATATAACATCACAGCCACAGAATCAACATTTTGTTGCTTTCACAGCAACTACTTTGTGTGTCTTGACAAAACAACCCTTACTTACCATAATGATGTTTACAAAATATAACAATACTATACCCCAAACAGTGATTCTATCATAAAACCCCGAGCTTCAATTTAAAAATAAATCTTTTTACAATTGTCCTATCAGTTATTATCAACCTAACTCGAGAAAAATTGCAAACGGAAAAGTAACTTCAACTTAAACCATCAAAACAACAAGATCACTTCAAAGATAAATGTTTTAAACACAAACATCTTCAATCAATCCAACTTCCAACTAAAATATAGTAAAATCAACGGAGCAAACAACCGGTTCCCGGAACAAATAGAAGACGAATTAAAAAAAAAATATCCTCTTTAAAATGAATAAAATCTGATGTCAAGCTTCCATGTTAAAAACAAATCAACATACAAAGAAAGTACTCAATCTAGAATTACACATAGGAAAGCAAGGAGAAACAATTTCTATCAGACTGAACCTGAGCGCAAATAAAACAAATCAATTCGAAATCGGTGACAGCAAAATCGATATCAACAGAACCTGTATCCGCTGCAAGCAAATAGAAAAAAAAAAAAAAANGAGGTGAGAGAGAACGGTTAGGGTTTTCCCAAACTCCTCGGATCTACGCCGCGGAGTCGAGGAAAGGTGAGAGAGGCGAAAAGAGAGAGAGCGTTTTGGCTATAGAGTGAGTGTGGCAACTGCGACAAACAGCGGAGATTATAGGCACAGCAAATAGCAACCCACCCTTTTTGGGCTTTTGGCTTTGGAGGGAGTGAGTGAGCCAGCGTGTTCCGTCTTCACTTCCTGTTATTCCCAGTTTGCCCCTGCTCCCCTTCCTCCTTTCCTTCCGCCCCACGGGTCAACCGCCATGAGGGTCGATGTTGGGTTTGCGCGGTTTGGGCCTCCACCCATAAACAGAAAATTGCAAATGATTAATCTATACATCTATATGTGCAATAAAGAATATACTAAGAATTAATTGCTCCTTGTTATCCAACTTTATTTTCATTTTTATCTTTACAGTTACAATTAGGGGTGGGAATAGGTCAGGCAGCCTGTTTAGCCACAAATGTTCATTTATGTTTACTAAAAAGTGTGACTAAACACTAATTGGTTTAGGGGTGGGAATAGGTCAGGTGGCCTCCTATGGACTCTTTAGATTAGGGTTTCTTTAAAAAGAAAAAATTAAATAATAAAATTATATTAATAAATATGATTGCATGAAATGTTACAAAAAGTAATGCTAGCTTAGTGGATAAGGCATTACTGTGAATGGTAGAGGTCTTGAGTTCGAGTGCCGGCCTGACAGGCTCTCAGGCCGAAGATTAGTGAAACAAGCCTGGTCTGGCCTGGCCTAGCCTGTTCCCACCCCTAGTTACAATCTATAATGGGTGCATTTATTTACGCGTTTTTTTAGAAGGAGAATCAGAAGTAGAAATAAAAAATTATTTTGCATTTGAATTGTAATTATAAAAAAACTTATTTTCGTAATTAGAAGTTGTTAAATTATTTGGATCTAATAAATATAAAAGTGTTTTTCTGTATAAAATTACAATTAAGGGTATAAAAAATCACTAATAAAAAATGTGTTTGCATGAATATAAAAAAAATTACATAAATGATAAATTTTATTGTAAAAAAATTGATTTATATTTTAATTATAATTAATTTAATTACATATATAATTAATAAAAATAATTTTAAATAAAAAAAATATGTCAATATTTAAAAGTATTAATAAATTGAAGATACGTTACACCATATTTTTTATATTTTAAACTAATGAATATTTTGGTCCCTATGGAGAATACTATTAACATAAATTGATCTCAAATTTTATTAATGAATGCAAAGAAAGAGTCTCGATAATTAAAATTATACACCTGACATGAACAAAGAAAAAAATGATTCATGGATCAAACTTATAATTAAGTAAATTGTATACTTTTTTTCTATTAAGAAATTACAAAAAAAATTCCCAAAATAAAAATAGAAAAATACTCATTCTCCAAATGAATCATTTGCAAAGTTGTTCCCAAAATAAACTATTTTCATTATAAAGGGAGTCAATTCCCGTGTAACTTATGTAACCCTCCCTGAGTTTTATTTTATTTTTATTTTTTTAATTGGAAGTCGATTTAAATCGACTTTTGTTGAAGTCTATTTAAATCGATTAATGTGTACTGTGTCCAAAATCAGATCTATAAATAGAGGTGCATGCTCATTTGTAGTGTGTATCAAGGTTTATATTTTTTGTGTTAGAGAAAAAAATGAGTAAGGAGTTAGTAGACATTTTAGTGTATTATAATGGTAAAGAAAAAATACACATGACAAAATTACTTTTGATTCCTCAAATAAATCTTAGGTGGCTATATACCCAACTGTTACCTTGTCGCAACCTCAATCCATTATAGAGAAAGAGTTTGGGGAGTGTAGAAGCATTAAGAAAGTGTTATATAGGATGTACATTGGTGTTGGTCAACTCTTAAGGTTTCATTATTTTGAAATTAAGAAGGACGACCACGTTAGGCACATGTTTCATATGCAGAAAAGGTTTAGCAATGTGCTCACCACTATTGAGCACCTTGTGGAGCTTGAAGATGTTTGCTCAGCATCGGGATCATGATCATGATCAGGAGCAAGAAATGATTTGTATACTGGTCAACAGTTTTCAAACAAGGAAACTGTGTTGTTTGCTATTAAAAACTACAGCCTCCACAGAGGCGTGCAACACAAAGTCCTTGAGGAATTTTATTATTTTTGTTTTTATAATACCCTAGGAGGAGGAGTTTATTATTTTTGTTTAATGTTTACGAAATTTGTTATTTCCTTATTGATGAAAATAATTATTTAATGAAATCATTTATGAAAATATTTATGAAGCTATTTTAGAAACTCATGAAAAGTATTTTAGAATATGCATTAAACATGTCATGTTGCATGTGTATGGATGTTTATGAACAAGTTAGATATGTTATGTTATCAGTTATCAGTTAATGTATTTACGTTATCGTGTTTACATAGTTTTCATGGGAGTAGATTTAGGATAGAACTATACATTAGCGACAACTCACGTTGACTCTGGTATACCTTGTATGATCATCGCATAGAATAGGATTCAGACATATAAAATAATTAAGGTAAGACCGTGAAGCCTGGATATAGGCAGCCCGTGAGGCCCGAGGTCATGTATCGTGTAGAATAGGGCAAGGCCTTGAGGCTCGGACATTATCACGAACAGCTAAATCGTATTGTTTGGATTCATCCATCTAGTAAACTCTGTACTTTAATTATGTTTTAAATGTTTTACGTATTATGTAATATAACTTGTATAACGGTTTTGATTGATATTGTATTATGTATTGCATATGCTTGCCATGTCTACAAAATGTCTCATGTCATCATGGGGCCTATCATTCACTAAGTGATGACTCACTCCTCATCAATATTTTTTTTCAGATAGCATTGATGAGGATACTCCCCTTATCCAGTAGATTCCAACAATTCAAAACTTGGTGAGCTTCACTTAATGAATTAGTTATTAGTTATGATTACCTTAGTAGTTTGGTTATAGTGCTCCATTAGAACACAAGCATGGATCAGTTAAGAATTATTTATTTTAGTATTTATTTAAAGGATATTTTATAGAATAGTTTAGTTCTTTTATTAAAGATCAGTTAGTTTAATTAATGAATTTTATTTATTTATTTATTTAATAAAAGTATGTTTTTTTAAATCATGCGATATTAGAGGCTTTTCTAAGGAAACTAGACCCTTACATAATAGTGAAATTTGTGGGGTGTCACAATTGGTATCAAAGCCATAGGTTTTCCTATGTGTTATTGAAACAAGGGTTTTCAGGTTACATTGCAACTGAAGGAATGGCAGTGCACCCATTCATTCGTGTAATACAAGTTGAGGCCTTTAGGAAGTGTCAGCCATGTTTAGGATCAGTCAATCACGTCAAGGATCAATTAGAGTGCTAGAGTCTTATTTCATAATCTTATGTGGTTTTCCTATTCCTTTCCTCAAGAGTATCATGGTTAATCCTTTATACCATCAGAACAATCAGCCAGCGAACACCACAACTATAGCTATATCTTAGTCATGCATTCCATGTCTTTCTTTCTTGTGTGAATCGCATGTCATGTATGCTTATGTGTATGTGTGTTAAGATTTCATGTGTATTTATGTGCCAGTATGTCATAATCTTACACATGTTCGTTCCAGTCATGTTGAGTATAAGCACGTCCATCTTCTTCAGTGACCTTATAGTCACGTGACATTTGGAGGATCAAATGTCTTAAGATGAGAAGATTATAACAACCCATAGTTCTCTAAAAAAAAGAGGTATTGAGCATTGTAGCTTCCCCAACACCCTGCAGCGATACGGAGGTCAATAACTTGTCTAGCAAGTCAATTTTCCCTATGAATAGAACTCTCCCTTAAGTGTTTTTACTTGATAATTCTCTCAAAAAACTTTAAAGGTTATACTTTGAGTGTGAAATTTCTCTTAGCTATAGTTTTATTTTTCTTGTGGGGAAGTAGTGCATCCACATAGGGTGTCCAAGCTTAAGAGCTTCCAGTGTCTGTGTCCCTAGTTGTTTGTCATGTCAGGTGAGTGGCTTTCTTCACGGTCTATTTTCTGATCATGTATTTATTTTAGAAATTATTTTATTATGCATGTTTTTATAAAACCCTAGGAGGAGGAATTTATTATTTTCTTTTAATGTTTTACAAATTTTTTTATTTTACTATTTATGAAAATAGTTATTTAATTAAAACATCTATGAAAATATTTATGAAGGCTATTTTAGAAAGTCATGAAAAGTATTTTAGAACCACATGAGACCATAAATCTTTATCCATCAAATATGTCATGTTACATGTGTATAAATGTTTATGAACAAGTTAGTTATGTTATGCTATCAGTTATCAATTAATGTATTCATGTTATCATGTTTACATTATTTTCATGGGAGTAAATCTATGATAGAACTGTATGTCAGTGACAACTCACATTAACCATGATATACCTTGTATGATCATCATGTAGAATAGGATTTAGAAATATAGACTAATTAGGGAAAAATATGAAACTCAGACATAGGTAACCGTGAGGCTCGGTGTCATGTATCATGTAGCTTAAATTGTATTGCTCAAATCTGTCTATCTAGTGAACTCCCTTCTTTAATTATGTTTTAAATATTTTATGTACTATGTAATATAAATTGTATAATATTTTTTCTATTGATATTGTATTATGTATTGCATATATTTGTCATGTCTACAAAATGTCCCATGTCCCCGTGGAGTCTGTCATTCATTGAGTAATGGCTCACCCCTCATCAATATTTTTTCCATTAGTGTTGACAATGATACTCCCCTCATCAAGTATATTCCAGCAGTTCAAAACTTGGTGAGCTTCACTTTGCAACGAAGTAATTTTTAGTTATAATTAGCTTAGTTGTTAGGTTAGAGGGCTCCGTTAGAACACAGGCATGAACTGGTTAAGCATTATTTATTTCAATATTTATTTAAAGGATATTTTATATAATAGTTTAGTTCTTTTATCAAAGACCATTTAGTTTAATTAATGGATTTTATGTATTTATTTAGAAGTACTTTTTTTTTTAAAATCATGCAACGTTTGAGGCTTTGGTAAGGGAATTAGTCGCTTGCGTGCTAGTGACATTTCTGGGGTATCACAATTATGCAAGTGTTGGTATGTGTAGGTAGATAAGTAATAATATGTTAGTGATTAGATCACCAAGTAATAGCCATGTCATAGATTAGATCACCAAGTATGATTAAAAGAAAGCAGAATAAGTATAACGCGCGAATCTTAGGGCAACGGATTTATGTTCACACATTGGCTAGACTAATTGTATGAGACCATTGCCTTGGCACGAGTTTAGTATACTTGGTAAGTCCTATCCTCAATTTTAGTATATCAGTTGACCCCACTATTCAACATAGTTCTAGTAGTTAGATAACAACTTAGAACAATAAGTTAGCATAGTTATGCTAGCGCAGTTGGTAGTTGCCAAAATAGTAAAGCAATTATAGTAGAAGTAGTTAACAACTCAAAATAATTAGTTAGTTTTAGTAATAATAGATGCAAAATGGTTAGCAACGTAGTTAATAGTTCCCGAACCATGAGTTTGTATGGTATAGAGTCCAGTCAACCATAACTGAATGGTTAGTTAGTATGTTCACAACCAGTTAGCCAGTAGTTTCCCACCAATTGGTTAGCATAGTTGTAGTTTAGCATAGTTGTAGTACCTTAGTCTCCAGTTCATGATAATTATCCAAGCATATACTCAATGAATAATTAATAGTCATAGGAAAATCTGCTAGTACAGTTACATCGATTAGAATGATAACCCTCAATAGTTAGTAGTGCATCGTAGTTTAAGCAGCAATTATAGAGCAGTTGGTCAAGTTGGCGATAAAAACTTAGTTAGCAATTACCCAAGTAGTCAGTAGGTGTAGTCATAGTGCAGTAGTTGGCCATCATAGGGTTAGCCAGTCAACCGCCATTGCCAATAGGGATAATTAGAAACCCTTCAGAATAGTCAGTCAACAATGTTAAGATAGGACAGCCGTATAAAGCTAGGCCCGTTAGTCGTGTGGTAGTCAAAACAATCTAGTCTAGTTTAGACAGTTGAGTGATGCCAAGTCAGGAAGCCATAGTCGATAAGTAAGGTTCATTACAATCATTGGTCCTTAATGTTTGTCAGTAGGCCGTTAAGGTTTAGGTAATTCATTGAAGTTCATAGTTAGAACACTAGGAACCTTAAAAGTTATTGAATCTAGTTAGTGCTTGGCATGCCTTACCGGAACCAAGGAAGAAAGTGCGGTGTAGAAGAAAGAATAGTTCCTCAGATAACTCAATAGTTTAGATAGCTTAATAGTTTAGATAACTCAGATAATATAGTAGATACATACATGGTTGTTAAACTCTCGAGTTAACTCGTAAACTCTTACGAGTTTACGATTTTACTACACAAAACGAGTTAACACTTATGTAAACTCTTTTTTGGTAAACTCGTCCTTAATGTTTGTTAGTAGGTCGTCAAGGTTTAGGTAATTCATTGAAGTTCATAGTTAGAACACTAGGAACTTAGATAGCTTAATAGTTTAGATAACCCAGATAAACTTAGACAACCCAAACAACTTAGATAACTCAGATAATATAGTAGATACATTATACATAAACACATAACAACATGCTAGGATTACGTTTAGATAGATATGACTCATTTGATAACATGATATGTATTTTCTAGTATTTGCAGTTGCTTGTTTGTGATTATGATATGGGCACAAGTTTAACGTACTTGGTGTAACATCCCGATTTTTTTTTCTTTAGAGAAATATTCGAAAAATATAAATGATTAATTAATTTTTAATCATGATTAGAGAATTGAGGCGGAAAATTTTAGTTAAAATATCCCTCGGAATTTAGACGTGTCGCGGTAGAAATTTCGGCTGACAACCGAGCAGTTGTTGTTCACCGATGAATTTTGGCACGCAAAACGGTGTACGTGAAAATAATCTCCCGGAGAAAAATTCACAAACACCTTCAAACTTTAATACCCTTAGGTGGGCGGGAAATAGAGGATCGCAACGGTTCAAACGGAATATTTTTCGGACGACCGTGCGCGACGCACCGAGACTACGAGCGATAAAACACGAGCGAACCGGGACTGGGAGAAATTAAAATCTCCTCAGCTGAATGGAGATGGCTGCACGGTTTTGAGGGAGATTAGTCAAAGACAATTTCCCTAAATCAAGCTTCCAAAATGTCATTCACCATACCTCATCAAATCATAACCCATACTTTCCACTATTCACCTTTTTAATTAAATTCCAAAATTATCAAATTTCTCTCCTCCCATTTCAGCCTTGGCCGAACCCTCTCTCCCATTTCTCTCTAAAATTTTTCATCTCCTTCAAAACTCCATAGCCATTCTTCTAGCAAGCTTCAAGAACACTACATTGCTCCTAAGGAAAAACAAGCATTCTTGCTACCATTTTCTTCTCTAAAAA
>QANU01012207.1:402138-415146 GCA_003254905.1 Nissolia schottii
AGTAGGATGTTAGTATATTTGCACACTTAGAAATCTCTGAGCGGCCTGAAGTCCGACCTAATGTGACACGAGATCCACAGGAGCTAAAGTTATTCACACTGAGAACCTACCGTTCTCACTCCCACTGCCTTATGACTTCAGGGACATATGACGACTCATACTACGAGGACGCGGACGAGCAGACCGAGGAGCCATGAGCGGTCATGTCAGGATGTTTGCCCAGAGATAACTGGATACTGGGATTTTGATCAAGGGCCTGCTGAGTAGTATTCCAGTAGCCCTTGCATTTTGATATTTTGTATTTTGGATTATGGGTATGATACTTTCGGATTATGTATATGCTATTTGTACTTACTTATGATAATTATAATTTCATGATCTTTTGATGGACCAAATGTATGTATATTTTATGCCTTATCACTATACTTTTATCCGCTAAGCCCAAAGGCCTTACCGCTTGTTAGACTTATTCTTCCTACGCATGGCTCTATTTTTGTAGTTAATCAATGCAAATGGAAAGTTTAAAATTGATCCTTATTTTCTTAACTAACTATTTGCGAAATTAACAAAGGACTAAGGTATTCCGACCGGGTGGTAAACAACCTAGTGAGCTTGCGTGCGACTTAAGCGTATGCACTTAGCTAGGGTGTTTCACTTGGTAAGGCCCAACCCTGGCTGCGAGTTTAGCGTACCCATTAGATTGTTTCAATTAATAGGTTTAACATACCCAATCCTGTATCTATGAGTTTAGCATACCCACAGGTTCAGATTATTCATACGGGTTTAGCGTACCTAACTCATAAGTTCACCCACAAAAGTTTAATGTGCCTACGAATTCAATTGACCACATGGGATTAGTGTATCCATGAGTCTTCCTTAACCGAGGTTAGGAAACAGTCTCTCCTCAACCCTTTGTATGGAGGTGGACAAATCTAGGTATTCCATGAACTCTATGAATATAGTTACATGTTGCTTAGCTATTGTTTTATTGTTATTATTATATGATTATATATAGGCTCGGTATGTTATGTGGTGTGGTATCGTGGTATCCATTCATTGAGTAATGAACTCACCCCTCATCTATTTGTTCTAGATTAGGTTGATGGCCATGGAGTTGATCCTCTAGTACAATGACAGTACTAATCTCTAAGTCAGTAGTGAGCTCCGCTTTGTAATGGAGTAGTCAGTGCCCTTAGATACATATTATGTTAGTAGTTGCTCCAATGGGTTACAGACAAGGCCTTTAGACGTCACACATAGTTAGACTTACAGATTTTATTTGTGGCAGTTATGTAATTTAGTTAAATCAATTATTTTCATTGTAACATCTCACGCTTTCAGTTATAGAGAAAAAAAAAATCAATTTTGAAACGAAATTTAAATTAGTTATATTTCTATGAATGTTTATGCTTTAGAACGTTTAGAAGCTTCTGCAACAGAACCAACCCTTTGAGTGCTAGTCATGATTTTTGGGTCGTGACAAAGGTATACTCTTGCTCCAAGACAATGATTTGCAATTGTATGGATGGTGTAACTTAGACTTGGTCAGTTTCTCCTTGGTGCGACAGCCTCTCAAGGGATGGTTTGTCTTTATGGGCTAGTCATTGATTTCTTAGAAGATCAAGAAACAACATACCGTCTCCTGCTCCTCTGTAGAAGTCAAATATTGGTTTTTGGCCACCACTACCTACGAGTTGAAATGGGTAAAAGGTGTATTATCTTGGCTTGTAATATCTCATACTCAGCCCATGGATGTTTATTGTGACAGTTAAGCAATGCTTCATATTGCTAAAAACTCAGTCTTTCATGAACGAACAAAGTACATTGAAGTTGATTGTCTCTTTGTATGAAACGAAATCACAACCAAAAACATTCAACCAGCATATGTCCCCACTCATGTGCAACTAACTAACATGTTCACTAAGGCTCTTGGGTGGTCACAGTTCCTCGCATTGATGAACAAGTTGGACATTCACAATTTGCATGCACTAGGGGTGATAATGATCATATTTGTTTAGATATCAATCAAATTTGTTTAGATATTGTTAATCTATGTATAATTGTGATTTAATTTAATTAGGACATGATATGTAATAGAATTAGTTGATATTTGATTTGGATTTGATTTGTTTATCAACTCTAATTACAATCTCATAGGATTAGATGTTAATGTCTCTTTCATTTTTTGAAAATCTTGAATCCTTTGTATAGATTGCTTCAAATACAGTCAACGAAAAGGTGTAAGGGTTTTTGTGTATTTCATTATCCTCTAAAGGAAACGATTTCAATACCTAAAACAAAATATCAAGTCAACCTATAATGTGTCTAGTTTCCTAAATGCTGACTGCAATCCACTCTACTACATTCATGGAGAATAAATCACAAGAAGATGAATGACAAACACATGTTGCCAAAAAGATAGCAACGCTATGACAATCCTTTTAAGTACATGTAAACTAGATTCTTCCAAACCATGACCAGACCTTGTATAAATTAGAGAACTAGATAAGTTTGCACTTAAAATTACTAAGGTTAGTTAGGAAACCCTCCTTAGCATGAACTAAACATTTTTTGAGCCAAGGATTTGACAGGCCCAAATCGGAGGAAACCACTTTAACATGGGGGTAAAGAAATGATTATTGTTAAATTATGGTGTAAAATTATTAATTGTTAAAATGTGGTAGTGACATGTAATTTGTCCAGCTCTTAGGCAAATTATGGTTCAACGTAATAAAATAATACACTCTCCTAACACGTTGCCAAATCATGACAAGTTTTGTCCTTTAAGTCCATCGTAATTTGCCTATCCCTAGGATAATTATGTGGTAGCAAAATAAAATAGTATATTATTCTGGTTTTGTGGAAGAACGTGAAACAAATAAATATATTTGTTGTTTGTCATCTAATTATACTTTACCACATATAATTTACTTATCTATTAGGCGATTTTGTTTAAAATGATATTTATAAATTCAGGCCATTCTCAGTTCACATTTGCACCGCTCAAAGATTGTTTGAAAAATGTTTATTATTATTATTATTATTATTATTATTATTATTATTATTATTATTATTATTAAGTATGTTCTACATTTGCCTTTTCGTGTGAATTTTGTGTATCTGTATGCTAGTCACTATTAACACTAATGATTCATTATTATTAATATTATTATTGTTATTTACATTTTTTTTTTACGAAACCAGGAGAATATATTATTTTATTTCACTTTATTTCACTCTTGCATAATTCGCCTAAAAGGTAGACATATTATGATCGACTTAAAGAACAAATTCTATCTTAAAGTGACAACCTGTGAGTGTATTATTTTATTACTTTAAATCATAATTCACCACAAATTACATTACGCTACCACATTTTAATAATTAATAATTTTCACCACACTTTCACATATTATCTCACTAAATCTCATATTAAAATTT
Organism: Nissolia schottii; assembly: GCA_003254905.1. Classification (NCBI taxonomy): domain Eukaryota; kingdom Viridiplantae; phylum Streptophyta; class Magnoliopsida; order Fabales; family Fabaceae; genus Nissolia; species Nissolia schottii. The sequence continues at coordinate 405,580 of QANU01012207.1, forward strand.
GTTAGCCGTCAAACTTGCCAATGCAAGGTTGGGAACATGGAAAAGAGAAACCAACCCAATGTTAACACCTCTAGATATTATCAGCACAAACTTATTTTATTGGTATGTTACTGTTTAAATTTTTTAAAAATACACCGCTCAATGTTTTTGGTGCAAGTGTTTTGTTTGGTCAATGGGCTTATTTCGATAGTGTAATGTGTGGAGCCCCCAATTCTTATGAAGTTGACCCACAGAACCAGTCTTTGGACCTACGTCTTAGAGGCTTATATAAACTACATTTGGTCCAGTTGGATCACTATGCCATCTTAATGAGACCAGAAAGGATGCGACCAGAAAGGAACCAAAACAACAAAACAAAAATAACGAGTTTTTTACTCTTTTGCCCCCATTAAAAAATCAAATTACGAAAATACCCCGCTTTGAAAACATAATACAACACTGCCCCTGTTTTGGCTGACGTGGACGCCGCGAGACGCGTGGACGTCCACGTCAGAATCGCCTATACGGATGGCATTTTCTTTGTAAAATGTTTCAACTAAAAACGCCTACACGGATGGCATTTTCTTTGTAAAATGTTTCAACTAAAAATGCCTACACGGTTGATATTTTCTTTGTAAAATGTTGGCCTGGACTGTGGACCTTCACGCCACTTCATTTAGCATGGACAAGCTCCGAGCATCAGCAGAGGCTATCCTCTCAGCCATTGAGGAGCATGACCGGATTGGGTTGGAGCAGTTAGCGCCGTCTTCTTCGACTTCCATTCCCCCACCGGCAGAGCCTGATGAGCAGACCGATCAGAGACCACGCCGCAGAAGACGTGGATTAGCCGATGGCCGAAGACGGGCACAGACTGCTGAGGCCGCATCCTCCAGTCAGCATGAGTCTACTGCAGCCCCTACAACACCACCTGCACAGCCACCGCCACCATCCTACCCTTACCCTCCTGCATCACCATACCCTTACCCACCCCCACCATCATACCCTTACCCCACACCATCGTCATACCCTTACCCACCCGCATCAACATACCCTTACCCGCCACCCCCACATCATTACCCTTACCCATCCCCTCCACCATCACAGTCTTACCCCCCGCATCCTTACCTGCCGCCCCCACATTGTCCATCGCAGTCTGCCCAGTCAGATCCAGCTCAGAGACCGTCGCAGACTGATCCCCCATCTGAGCAGTAGTAGTCTTATAATTTTTGTATGGTTTGTTTGAATACATAGGTACCAGTGTTTTGGGTTACGTCTAAACCCTTTTGTGACTTATGCCAGCGTTTTATTTTGGGTTGAAATTTATTTTGATGGTCAACGTTATAATCTCAAAACTTATGCCAGCGTCAATTGGTTGAAACACTAAACGAATGACTCAGCATGCCGGCATTATCAAGTTCGGGTGTGGAACAACAACAAACGATGAACAATAAACACTGTCATACAATAAGTTTACATCACATCAAAAATGCAAACACCGTGATCCAACTTGCTACCAGGAAAACATAAATAAAATTCATAAACCATAAAACCCTAAACAATCTATCACGAGCCCTGCGGCGGTCTACGGTCATGACCCGAGTCGGGAGCATGGTACGGATAGGGATATGGGTATGAGGGAGGATAAGGGTATGGGGCGGAGGTGGGTAAGGGTGAGGGTATGGTTGTGGTGGGTAAGGCACTGACGGTGGTGGATTAGCGGAATTTTTAGAAAATGAGAGGAGTGGGGGAGAATGGGAGGGGTAGGGTGGGGGTATAGGACGCGGTTATAAGAAAATGCCAACCGTGTAGGCGTTTTTAGTTGAAACATTTTACAAAGAAAATGCCATCCGTGTAGGCGATTCTGACGTGGACGTCCACGCGTCTCGCGGCGTCCACGTCAGTCAAAACAGGGACAATGTTGTATTATGTTTTCAAAGGGGGTTATTTTCGTAATTTAATTTTTTAATGGGGGCAAAAGAGTAAAAAACTCAAAAATAACATTGTAACATATCAATGTAATATTTATAAATTTTTTATTTAAAATAAAAAATCACAGCTAATCTGATCCATTGAACGCCAAACCCTAAAAATTATTGTGGCCGTCAGATTGTAGATATAAACAGATCCTTATTCCGTGGAGGAACGCTATACTCTCTGAAATTAGGGTTTGCAGCACAACCACACCAATCTTTACTCTCCACTCTCTCGCTTCTTCGTCGTCTTCTCTACCTTATTTGCAATCATGGCGGCTCAAATGAGCAAGAAGAGAAAGGTCAGTGCTCTATTAAAAGCTGTGTTGTCTCAATATTTTTTTTGTTTTGTTTTTTTTATTTTTTTATTTTATGTTTCTAGTTCATCTTGTTTGGCTTTTCTTCCTCAATTTGATGTAGTTAAGTTTTTTGAGCCTAGGAATTATGTATTTTTTTTGTAGTTCGTAGCCGATGGAGTTTTCTTCGCTGAGCTGAACGAAGTTCTGACCAGAGAGCTCGCTGAAGATGGTTACTCTGGTGTCGAGGTGAGGAATACACCGATGCGCACCGAGATCATCATCAGGGCCACTCGTACCCAGGCTGTTCTTGGTGCGTGATTGTTTTTTATTTTGATTTGTTTTTTCGGTTTTCGATTTTTCTGTGATTTGTTATGTAGATTCTTCTGTGGTGCTCCACTGTTTTAATTTTCTGTTTTTTTTTTTTTTTTGAAATTTTTGTTTGGTGAAATAATATATAGGTGAGAAGGGAAGGAGGATTAGGGAGCTGACCTCTGTGGTGCAGAAGAGGTTCAAATTTCCTGAGAACAGCGTGGAACTATATGCTGAGAAGGTGAACAGCAGGGGTCTCTGTGCTATTGCCCAGGCAGAGTCTCTTCGCTACAAGCTCCTCGGTGGTCTTGCTGTCCGGAGGTATGTATGTCCTCTTAAGTTAGTGATCTAGATCTGGGAAATTGAACTCATTTCATGTATTTAGTATGGTAGTTTTTTGGTTGTGCCATGCTTTGTATTATTGTGCTGTTAATGTAGAGTATGACTGTCATGTGCTCATTATATTACTGTTTGTTGATCATTGATCATGCATGTAACCCCCATTTGTTGCATTTGATGAAATTTTTGTTGATGAGAAATGTGATGGCTTTGAAATTTCTCTCTCAAAGTTGAGGTGTAAAATAGCTTCAATTATTCTATGTAATGCACTGCTGTTTAGGTGTCTATGATGCGCTGACCTCTCATTTTTTTTTATTGATTTTTGTATGAGATTTTATAGTTATGTGATGGGTTTTTCTTGGACACTATTTTTTGTCGTCTATAAAGCTGATTGGTGTTTCTGTATCAATTTTGTGTCAGAAGATGATTAGACTATTCTATTCCATCGAAACTCATGAAATTTTATTGAGTTCATGCAGAGTTGGGGTGGGGGATACATGTACTATTTCATGCGGTAACATCTGGAAAATGGATCTCATTTCATGTATTTAGTGTGGTGGTTTTTGCTTGATTCATGCTTTAATGTGGAGTGTGACTGACTGACTGTCATGTCTTCAGATTATTCCTGTTTGTTGGATATAATAATTATGCACGTAACCCATTTCTTGCATCCTGTTAAATTTTGTATGAGAAATGTGATGGCTTTGAAAATTTCTCTCAAGTTGAGGTGCAAGATAGTTTCAATTATTCTGTGTGTGCACTGGTTATTGGGTGTCTATGATGGGCTGATCGCTCTTTTTTAATGGATGTTTTGTGAGATTTTATAGTTATGCTAAGTTTTTTTGTTTGACACTTGTCATCTATAAAGCAGATTGGTGCTTCTGTATCAATTGTGTTGGAAGATGACTAGATTATTCTGTCCATCATTCCATTGAAGCTTATGAAATATTAGAGTTCATGCAATAACATTAGGGTGGGGGATACATGTACTATTTCGTGTCTTTCCCTTGTGCTTTGTATGTGTATATATTATTTTTGGTGTTCTGTCGTTTGATGCAATGATATATTTGAAACGAGCTTATGTTTTTTGTTCTATATCATCTTTGGGTGGTATAATTTATCATCTTTTTAATTGAGGTATACTTTCATATGATATGCATAGGCTAGTTCCTCCACATAGTCTTCTCATTCTGTAAAAAAATTCTATACTTTGTAACGTTTCAAAGGGCTAGGGGGCTTTTAATTTTCCCCAACTGTAGTTACTTATACAAATGCAATTCTCCTGTATTTTTTTTTTTTAAAAAAATTTAATAAACTCAACCAATCAAACCTATTTGTTTCAGGGCTTGCTATGGTGTTTTGAGGTTCGTAATGGAAAGTGGTGCTAAGGGGTGCGAGGTTTGTTCAACAGAAGAATCTTTGAACTCCTTTTGTTATTGTTGTTTAATGATCTGGTCTTAATAGCTGTTTGGTTTGTGCAGGTCATTGTTAGCGGAAAATTGAGGGCCCAGCGAGCCAAATCCATGAAGTTCAAGGACGGCTACATGATTTCTTCTGGGCAACCAGTCAAGGATTACATAGACTCTGCAGTGAGACATGTGCTGCTCAGACAGGTTGGCCTATATTTTCTATAAAGACCCTATAGAATATCTTTCGTGCAAAACTAATTTTGAAGTCACTTATTCTTTTGTTTTATTATGGACCATTGTCATTTTCCCCCTTACTGTATTTTAGGGTGTTCTTGGCATCAAGGTCAAGATCATGCTTGATTGGGATCCTAAAGGTAAGCAAGGCCCCAAAACTCCTCTCCCTGATATCGTTACAATCCACCCGCCCAAAGAGGAAGAAGAATACATCCGGCCTCCTGGTGCTGTTATTACAAGTGATATTGAGGTTCCTGTCGCTGTGGCTTGAAATGCTCTCTGATTGGCCTGGACTTGTAGTTCATAGTGTACCCTAATGCCTAGTTCTTTTGTTGCATGCGTCTTTTATTGTAAAAGACTCGAGTTTGAAAATTTCTAGTTTATTCTGTTTAAGAAATTTTGTTATACTGCAGTGTTAAGATTTTTTTAAGCATTAGTTCTGTTTCTCTTTCTCTTGCGAACTTCATCCTTTTGGTTTGCTGCTCTCGTCATTGATTTTTTGTGCGCACTATTTTCTCTCTTGTATTTGACTCGAGGTTTGTTAAACGAGTTCTAAGTGCTGTTCCACGATGATTGTTCTGAGCAAGACATTTAGATAATTATGCTCAAGATTTAATCGAGTCTTTTGTTCAATAAAATATAGCTTACAAAATAAAAAATAGCTAAACAAGTAAAAATGAAAAAAAAAAATGAAAAGGTTACCACTAAATAAGAATGATTACATTCTTATTTCTAGCACTTATAAGCAGAGAACAGGAGAGAGTAGCTTGGTAGTTTGAAGATTTAATTGTTGACGATTACTCGCTAGTGAGGTAAAGTGTTGGTATTAAATTAGATGATCTAGAAGTTTGGGATGGGTAATTGCAACTATTATGGGATTTAAATGCAATTTTCTCACTAATTAATAATAATTTTGTAACGCTATACAATCATGAAATTTGATTTAATTATATCAAAAGTAATATTAATGTCTAATATTATCAGTTTAAGTAAATAATAAAAGATTTGAATGGAGGTACTGGTTTACATGCATCTTAGAAGTTTGATTTATGATGCGCCTTGTAGTCTATAATGGACCATTAATTTTGGCATCCTTTTGTACGTGGTTTTGATGTTTCAGTCAAAAGTATTATGGACAAAAGATTAATGTTAGCTTTATTAGATATTAAATATTCATTAATTAATGATTAATTCTTTTCCGAACAAACATCTGCCCCACACTTATCTCTTACGTAGATTTAGTTGTAATAGAAATCAGTTTCTAACACGGGAGGGTGTCTAAGGAGACGAAGTGAGGAAGAACATGAATAGTGTTGTCGTTTCCGTTCATCTTCCACTCATCAACGTTGTTGGTGTGTCTTCAATTTTAAATGTGAGAGTGAGAGCATAAAAATAAGTGGTGACATCTTTGCTATTTCCAGGATCACCATCTTCGATTTCTTCGTTGCACCCCTTCTCCAAATTTTAATCATTACCCAATAATTGTCTCAACAATAGATTAAGTGAAAACAAATCCAAAAAAAAAATAAAATAAAATTGGGATCTACCTGCTACCATGGTGGAAAGGTTCCAAAATTGTAATATCATACATCTGAGACAAGTTAATAATTTTGACCGTAGACGACCTTAGATTACAAATGAACGGCTTAAAATATGTTTGTCCATGGTACACCCAATTTTTAACTTCGGGGTGCATCATACACCAATATTGTCAAGGTTCATTTAAGCCTTCACCTTGAATAGAAGTTATATATAGACTCAAAACTATTGAGTAAATCAAAAGAAATAAAGCAAGACCAAATTTTAACCATACAAGAGAGAGGAAATTAGAGACAGAAGCTCCGTGTGAGTGAAAAAGTTTTTGTTTTCACGCTCACCCATGACGTAAGAAGGCATTCTCCTTCATCGCAGTAAAAAGAAAGTGAGAGTAGAAGAATATAGGATGATAGATGAGAACCCCCTGCTCATATTGTCAAGGGACAAACCTCGTACAGGGACATGGAGGTTAAGAACACTTCGCTTGAAAAGAATGATGATTTTGATGACTCCGTCTCTGTATTTGACTTCTCGAACGAGGGCAAATTAGATGGCTTGTATGTGGAGGAGGAGGAGGAGGAAGAAGAACGTTACCTCGATGAAGAAGAGCGAGAAAGGAAAGAGAAACAGAAATCGAAATACGATGTAGTGTTCGATGAAGAGGGCTGCTCACATTTCCAACCCAACAAAGCTAAGCTCGCATGAATCTGGAGGCATTATGGACTGACACTGATTGTCAATCTCTTGGAGAAAAGGGTAGGTTTCTCTATTCTCCAAAAATGGTTGTAGAACTTCTCCAAAAATGGTTGTAGAACTAGTGAGTGTTGTCTGGTCCGATAACTATTATCGAGGTTGGAAATGAATTCTTTCTAGTTCGTTTGAGATTAACGAGAGATTTATTCCTCACGGGAGTGAATGATTTAGTGTAGTTGAAGAGAGTTGCGAGGGATTAACGATGACATATTAACTCGCTAAATAGGAAAGTGGAATGTTAAAAGTTTAGCGATGAATCATCGATGGAAGTAGGGGTGTTCGTGGGCTGGGTTAGCCTTTATCCGAACCCGACCCTATATTTAGACCATGTCAATTTTGAAGACCCGGACCCGACCCTAAACTCGATAGGCCCAATCATCTTTAGACCGAGTTAAAACTCGGGTTTGGACCGGGTCAAAGCGGGCCCAAACTATCTCAAACTTCAAAATAAAAAATAACATCCATTAAAAAATAAAGTTAAAAAATTGCAAACTACAATAGATTTGCAATAAAGTTGGGTAGAGTGAAATTGGGTAATGGGCTGAGAGAGAGCACCGAGAGAGAACTGAGAAATTGGATAATGGGTAATTGAAATTGGGTAATTTAAATTGGGCTCACTAAATTAGGCTGAGTGAGAATGAAAACTGAAAACTATTTAGAAATGTGCTTGCAAGAATCTAATTCATTTCATTCTTGTGATTTCTCATAATGAGATGGGAAGGACCAAAAATAAAAAATGCATACTAGTTGAACATCGGGCCGGGCTAGGTGACCCGAGACTAAACACGAACCCAACATGAATTAAAATCGCGTTTTTTATTTTTAGAGTTTTTAAAAATTCGGTTCGGGTTGGCTGGCCGAACCGGGTTATGAACACCCCTAGGTGCAAGCATCCCTCACTAAAAGAGAAGTGAAGAATTTAGTTTAGATTGAACATTTTGCGAGGGAAGAGAGATGAAATATTTGGTTATTAAATTATGTTGACAAGTTGTGAGGGATTTGCGATGGGAATAATCTCTTGGTAATAAGAAAAATTAAAATGTTAAAAGTTTAGCGAGAGATCAACGATGAATTAATTCCTAGCTAATAATAGGGAGAGAAAAATATTTTATTTCATTGAAGAGAGTTGTGATGGATTAGCGACAGAAGTTTCTCTCACTAAATTATATTAAGAGTTTGCGAGGGATTAGCGAGGGAATTGTCCCTCACTGCACGTATTTTAACCATTTACGAGGGATTAGAGAGAGAATTGTCTCTCACTAAACGCTTTAGTTACGAAGTATATGTTATGACTAATTATGTACTTGCTAATTCTTCACTAATTTCTCACTGAACTTTTTGCCCCTCATTTTTCAATTTTTTGCTACGAATCTAAATTTTTCTCGCTAATTCCTCGCTATTTCCTCACTAGTCAATGAAATTAACGAGAAAATTTTTCCTTACTAATTTTGTCGCTAATCTACATTTTTCTTATAGTTACATCCATTATATTAATAAATGTTCAACTACAACTAAGGGTATAAATGAAAAAAGAAATAATTACACCTAAATATTATAAATGGATAACTATTTTAAAACTCTAAAAAATAAAAAAATAGACAGTTAAAACAGAATAGAGAAAGAAATATGTTACAAAATTACTCATGTAGTATTATTTAATTCTATCTCTTTCTTATTTTTTTATACTTTTTTTATTTCCACTTTCTCTCTCCTCTATAAATCTCAATTAATAAGTGTATAACAAAAAAAAAATTATATTAATATTATCTAGATTTTACAAATAGTCTTATAAATAAAATTGTAAAAGTGGTCAACAATTATTTGAGAATGAAAAAGTAATATTAATTGTTCTTTTATTGATTTCCATATTAAATGATCACTTAAATGCATTTAATATTAATAATTTTTAATTATTTCCTAATCTATGTGTCCATTTAAAAATTAAAATACCTTTAAGCTTTCAATATATTAAAACCTCAATTATTTCTTTAAAAATGTATTTTTTTATTCCTTAATAAATGATTTTATTGACCACTGAGGATCACAATGCTTTTGCGTCACATTTTTTAAAAAAATATTTACATGTTCTTAAACCATATTTAACAAATCGTCTAAAGAATATTATCAATTTTTTTATTTCAATTTATATTATTTAAAAGTTTATTAAAAAACAAGAAATCAAAGAATGCTAATATTTTTTGACCATGCACTAAATGTGGTCGTGCGAGTAATTTTTTACTCTCTCACTTTCTCACTCTATGACATAATTACTTCAGTGTGGGACCCACACAACAAAGTTCAAAACAAAGACCTTGCCTTTTTTGGACATAGATATATTAGTAGGAATAGACATAGCACTGGATGACACTCTCACTTGCAAGAAGCACCGATCACGAGAGTGAAAAGAAAAGAAGAAATAAAAAACACATGATGTGGACGTTCCTGATACCGTTGGTTTTCTTCGTCCATGGATTCCAAAATGGGCATTCCCCTGAGATCATAGAAAATCCCAATCACTCAAACATCAACGGTCATGATGAGCAGGACCACCCTGAGTCTGACGACGATAATCTCAACATCCTATTGAATGATGAGGTGAACAAAACTTGTGACAGGCTTCATCATGAGAGGCTAATTGACCAAGATGTCAAATGGAAATTGGGTTTGGACAGGTACATGCGTGTGTGTATATATTATATATTATATATTATATATGTATGTGTGTGTGTGTGTCTCACT
>QANU01012207.1:422677-442532 GCA_003254905.1 Nissolia schottii
CCCCCTTCTTCCGCTCCCTCCAAAATCCCGTTCTCTTTCTCTTTCCATTTTCGGGGTTCCGCTTTCTTTCTCTGCCCGGGAACCGGTAATCTTCGGAGGGAGGGAGGGAGCGAGTATGTCGGTGAATCTGACGGCAAACGCGATTCCGGCGATAATCGGCGGAGACGTGAACTCGAAGCCGCTGGTGCAGGTTCTGGATTTGGCGTTGATCTCCAGTGCCAGCAATAACTCGCAGCAACAGCAGAGGTACCGCCTTTTGTTGTCCGACGCTATTTCGTCTCACCATGCCGTGCTCGCCACCCAGCTCAACGACCGAGTCCGAACCGGCCGAGTCAAGAAAGGCTCTGTCGTTCAGCTCCTCGAGTATATCTGCACTCCTCTCCACAACCGCAAGTCTCTCTCTCTCTCTCTCTCTCTCACATCTAAAAATCCAAATTTAGATTACAGTAATTTCTGCAATTATAGCATTGTTGCTATTTGAATTTTGATGTAAATTTCGATTTCTCTGTAATTCGAATTTTGATCCGGTTGAAATTTAGGATGCTCGACACTAATTTGTGTAAAATTGTCGCCTGAAATTATCATCCACTTTCAGTGTAGTCCATAATTTAATTATTTTATGAGTTTGCACTTGAATTGATAAAACTCTTGTTAACATCCATTTTTCCATCGCAATTTAACCCCCAAGACTAACTTGCTGAGAGTTTTGAAGGACTAAAATGCAAGTTGAGAATAATTTCAAGGACCACCCTGCTAATTTACTCATTTAGGTTTTGTAGGAGCTTTCTTCTTCTTTCTGGAAGCAAAACTAGAACCTTTTAGAAGATGCATTGTCCATGATGCATGACTGTTGACAATTCAGAAAAATAGGTTAATTCTTGTACATAAATTTTCAACTTTCCTTCATTTTTAGTTTCTTTTCTGGTTTGTGTCACTCGTGTGAATGGTTGATGTTAAGAATTAATAATTGCAACCTCATTGACTATTGGCAAAACCCGAAACCCTTGGTTGTTGAAGTATTTTCATATAGATGGATTTTGAAGAGTCAAGCAAATTTAGCCTCTTCAACTTCACATTTATCAAGTAAAATTAATTTATGTACTTCTATTCCTATTTGTCCTTGAACAGGGTTATTGTAGTGCTCAACATGGAAACTATAATACCAGATTGCGAGATCATTGGGAATCCAAAGCCGTTTGGGGAATCCAATTTACCAAATCAGAGAGCATTACCTAATAACATTGTGCAGAACTCATCCAGGGGTAACAATAATCCACTGGCTTCTAAGAATACAAGCCATAATGTGCAGAATTTCCGGCCAACGGTTCAACCTGCTTACCAACCACCTCCAGTTTACAAAAGCCGTGGTGCAGTTGTGAAAAATGAGGCACCGGCACGCATCATTCCTATAGCTGCTTTAAATCCTTATCAAGGTAGGTGGGCCATCAAGGCAAGGGTAACTGCAAAAGGGGATCTTCGCCGCTATAATAATGCTCGTGGAGATGGGAAAGTCTTCTCATTTGATCTCCTTGATTCTGATGGAGGTGAAATACGGGTAACCTGCTTTAATGCTGTTGTAGATCGTTTCTACAATGCAGTTGAGGTTGGTAAAGTTTACTTAATATCCAAAGGTAGCTTGAAACCTGCACAGAAGAATTTCAACCATTTGAAGAATGAATGGGAAATTGTTCTAGATTCAAATTCAACTCTTGAGCTTTGCCCAGGTGAAGATGATTCAATACCTAGGCAGCAGTTCTCCTTCAGGCCTATCAGTGACATCGAGAATGTTGACAGTAACTCCATCCTTGATGTTATTGGGGTTGTTATATCTGTGAATCCTTCAGTTCCCATATTGAGGAAGAATGGAATGGAAACTCAAAGGAGAATTTTGAATCTAAAGGACTCGTCTAGCAGGAGTGTTGAGCTAACGCTTTGGGGCGAATTCTGCAACAGGGAAGGACAAAAGCTGCAAGAGATGGCTGATGCTGGGCTTTTCCCCATTTTGGCAGTCAAAGCTGGGAAAGTTAATGACTTCAATGGAAAGTCTATTGGGACTATTTCTACTACACAACTTTTCATAAATCCGGATTTTCCTGAGGCTCATACCTTAAGAGACTGGTATGATCGAGTGGGAAAGGATTCAGCTTCTTTATCGATTTCTAAGGACATTATGCCAGGAGGGACAAAGAATGAGATACGTAAAACTGTGTCTCAGATCAAGGATGAAGGTCTGGGGCGGTCAGATAAGCCAGACTGGATAACAGTGAGGGCAACCATATCATTCATCAAGACAGATACATTTTGTTACACAGCTTGCCCTCTGATGATTGGAGATCGACAGTGCAGCAAGAAAGTTACTAAGTCCGGAGACATGCGATGGCAATGTGATAGATGCAACCAGGAGTTTGAGGAGTGTGATTACCGATACCTTCTACAAGCTCAAATTCTGGATCATACAGGAATAACCTGGGCAACTGCATTTCAGGAATCAGGGGAAGAGATTATGGGTTACCCAGCAAAGGAGCTGTACTTGTTGAAGTATGAAGAGCAGGATGATGTGTTCGGAGAAATAATCAAGAGTAGACTCTTCAACCAGTATGTGTTTAGGCTGAAAATCAAAGAGGAATTGTATGGGGATGAACAGAGGGTGAAGGTTACTGTAGTCAAGGCCGAGAAAGTGAATTATTCTTCAGAGAGTAAATACATGCTTGATTTGATTTCCAAGGTTTGTAGCAAGTAAGTGTGGCTGGGTATCAACATCTTTTCATGCGATGAGGCATACCTATTAGTAGTAGTGCACTAGCTAACTTTGAATCGGTCATTATCGGTCATTAGTGGTTGTGTTTTTGTGTCATTTGCTTGCCCCTTGTAAAACATATATTTAAATAACATTAGTTCGAGGTCTGAATTTTCTTTTTCTTTTTTGTTGTTAGATATGCCTTCATATCTCATATGAACATCTATGATATTGTAAAATTAGCGATTACACGGAGCATCTCATTGCTCTCGGTGGAAGCTCATACCTCTATACAATACACAATTTTCGATCTATATTAACTATAGTTTCTCCTACTCTTTGATCCATTATAATTTTCTGTCAACTATGCTATGCCTCGTAGTTCATATTCCAGAATGTTCCTTCGATTTGAACTGTTTCAAAAAGTAATCTATCTTGGTTGTCTCTTTATGGACGTCCCTTTTGTTGAGCACTAGTGCAACGAACTAATCGGAAGATAAAAATCTATCACTGGTTTGCTTGTTAATTTGGTTTACATGCAGAGAGAGACATGTCATACATCTGTTGGTATGATGTGCCAAAAGGAGAATTACATTTTCAGAATTCAGAAGGTTGTGCTCAAGTGGAGCTCCAGAATCACAGATTAGTACACACAACAGAAGGTTCAGTTCATTACTGAAGAATATTACAGATACATATAATGATCAGAGAAGTCTAAAATTCCTTGCAGCCCCTTGGGAACTTGATCAGCTTCGCTTAACAGGATCGAAATTGGAGACACCAACTACGGCGCCAATAATGACTGTAACCACAACTCCACCAGCCACAATGCTGAGCAAGAAGTTCTTGAGAGAAGGCGAGACAGCAGCTTCAGCCACATCAGGAACCATCATCGAAACCGTCAATGCAGCTGCCGTGAGCCCGGTCACAACTTTCTCCTTCATGGAGGCACTGACTTGGAACCTTCCGTTGGGTTTCGAAGCTGCTGCCGCCACAGACTTTGAATGCCTCAGAGGGAGTGGCTTGAAGAATGACTCAGAACTAGGCACCACCCTCTTCTGGCTGGAGTAAGTAAGTGGCATAGCCATTGAAACTGCTGAAGTGGAAGCCATTCCCTTTTTCTTTCTTTTTTTCACTCTAGGTTCTTGCTGCCCTTTCAATTTTTTTGCTTGACTGAAGCTTGTGTGGAGAGTGAGGGAATTTGTGCACTGTGTTGTGTGTTATGAGAGGGATGGTGGTGAAGGCATGAGTGCAATGAGAGGTGGAAATTTTCCGCATATTTGCCTGGGTCTGATGTGGCAGCTGTTCCATTGGAAATTGATGGATAAGCTTATCTTGTTGGTCCAATCATCACCCAATGAGTTGAAAATCTAATCTGAGGTCCACAAGTGGCTAACATGCCATTCTTTGTTTTCTTTTGGACTGGAGAAGGGTGATGTTGGACTGGAAGAAGGGGTAGATCCGAAGCCTATTCAAGTCGCTTTTGTAGTTTAAAGTGGCTATTCTTTATCAGCAGTATTTGCCTATTGAGGCTTTTGTAAGAGGCTATTAGTTACTGAGGCTATTTAGTAACTAAGGAATTCTTGTGGACATAACAAATTTAGATTTTTACTCGCACTAAAAAATAAAACGTGGGTGTAACAAATTTTGTTCAAATTACAATTATATAAGTATGGTACCTACCAATATATATATATATATATATATATATANCATCAAGCAAGGTAGTGTTGTCAAACTGGTTCCTCTTAAATTTTGTGTTCACTAAATTAGTCCCTCTAAATATGCAATAGACAACACAGTTCGTGTCAATTTCAATCGTTGAACATATTATTCTCAATATTAATAAACAGTTTAAATTGAACCCTAATGAAAATAGAATAAGACAAATTGGTCCATGGTAAAAAGAAATCTAGAACAAATTGGTCATTGATTTTTCTTTTTATCAGAGATTAACTTAAGGGAAAATTGGTTGTAAGGACCGCTAAGGAACCTTAATTAAGAAGGAGGACTAGATGTAGTAAAAATTATTAAAAAGGATAAGGTGACATTTTAATTAAGGAGAATGACCATGAAATTTTTACACACAGACAATAATAACCTTATATTATTTTTTTTTCAATTATTAATCCCTAATCTAAGTTTTTTTATTTTATTCAGATTCACACCTTATAGGATATCTTCCATTACCCCCACCCCTTATGTATATCCTTTCTCTACAAGACTCTTAACCAATCTTACATCAAAAGGTTCCACAAAGGAGAAGAGTGACTGGTTTTGTGATCTGAATTGCAAAACATCTGGAGGGTTGCGGGTGTCCCAATTTTATTCCTTTAAGATTTCAATGAAGTTTTGTTAATTGTTCTTCCATGTCCCCCATCGGTTGTGTCCTACATTTTTTGGTGTTCTTTGGGACGCTATGCGGCTTATGCAGAAGCACCTCATTCCATGGTGGGACGGTATTGTTGAAAATTATGCAGCTTAAATTGTTTGCAATTTGAGCAAGGAGTATGGCATAGAAGAATAGTTATAGTGACGAGGTTATGAACTTAAGGTTGAACGTACAACTCTGTGATGTCGTTCATTTCCGTTATCTTTGGGAAATTGTAGGATGCTTATTTTGATTGGATAATGAAAATGGTGTATAAGGTGTGAATCTGAATAAAAATCTTAGATTAGGAATGAATAATCGAAGAATATATATTTTTTATTAAAAAGAAAATAATGTATGGTTAATTGTCTATGTGTAAAAATTTTATGGTCTTTCTCTTTAATTAAAATGTCATTTGGTCTTTTTTAATAAGGATGTACAAAACCCGAACTGGTCTGCAAACTTGATCTGGCCTGAGTCATTTGGCTAAAAAATTATCGAGTTTATTTGGGTCTATGGTCGAGTTAAGATCTTCATAACTGACATGGTCTAATATAGGGTCAGGTTCATGCCAAAACAAACCTAGTGTAACCTGACTCGTATACACCCTATGTTGAATAAACAATTTTTTAATCACTCCATCAAGATAAAAAAAATAATCTGGCATTACATAATCAGATAATACTAAGCTTAAAACTTGACAACTTTTCATATACCATCTCTAATTACTAATAGCTTGAAGTTGAAAGCAAAAGTAGTTGCACAACATAGGTATTAGTTGAATTTTTATATATAAACGATTCAACATTATATAGTTCAAAAAACTTTTACTACTAGGAAATATTTATTTGATGATTCAACATTAATGTGCTTGATGATTGGAAATGGCAAAGATTGTTGTTGCGGACGAGATATCCCTTATCACATCTTGGGACAACCAATCTGAGTACCCTTTATCTTGGGATCGTCCGGTCCAGGAACAATAATTGTTACACAATAATAATGGCCATAAATATCTGCCAACACATTTGTAAGCGACGGTTTTATGCTTCAATAGCATCATCAAGGCTTTAAACAACTCATTTATGTTTCATTATGAGCTGTTACACAGGTATTAAACTCCTATAAATGGCTACCTACATGGCAAAACTATATAAAGCAAAGGTACTATTGGGGTCGCCAAAATTGGCGACGCGATGAGAAATAAGGGACATGAGTGTTATAATTACATAACACAATTGGTCATCGACGGATATAATCACGACCCAGTAATGGAAGATGTGAAGCAAAAGAGTTGCAGTTTTGTTTGAATTCATAAATGGCAACAAGAAATGACACTTCAGAAAGAATACAAAGTCTTTTGTCAATAAGGGCAAAATCAGCAACCAAATTCGTGTGAACATAGTTATAAGTCAACAAGGGCATTTGTGAATATAGAGTGCCACAAAGTTTAGTTACAAGAGTTCAAAGGAGAGATGTCTTGGGCATCGCAAATAAATGACATTATGTTTAGCTAGAAGTCGCCATCAAGAAACAAGGTAATTAATTGTCGATGAAGGTAAAAGACGACGCATTTGAAGAGTTAATACAAAACAGAGATATTTTCAAACACACTTTTAGAGGGAACAATTAGATAACATCCATCCAACGTGGCAAGTGGGAGATGATAACTGCAATCTGCTTTAGCACGACCGTAATGGGCACGTAATGATAACCACCATGCATACATGCCATTCACCATGACGTAATCGGCCTAGATTTTGCGGAAAGTGGCGAAACTGGAGAAAACCGCCACCAGTTGTATGGGGTGACAGTTAAGAGTCTTAACCTCTATAAATAGAAGGTATCAACATCAAAGGAAGATGTGGTTCATTGATTAACCAAACACTCAAGTCCCTAGACAACGCTAAGAGTTCACAGAGACCAATATATGCCACCACTTTCTCATTTCAATTTCTGCATTTCCTTTTTTTAGTTTATCTTTCCTTTTCAATTTCGTAAGGATTATCCTGTAGTTTTTACTCTCCCGTTTACATTTCCGCAACTTATACAAGTATCACTTTGGTGATCATTCGATAAAAGTTTATTCTGCACTTCATCTTCTTCTCGCGTAAATACAATTCACGCCCCCATTCTTTACTGAGAACTCGTAATCGCCTGTTCCTTTCTAAAATAATCTTTTGGCTTTCACTAATAATTCCCTTGGAATTATTTCGCGTGAAACAAAATGGCACGCCCGGTGAGACATGCATTATAGAATTGTTCGTGAATTGTTGTTTATGCGATTCAAAAGTGGCACTGTCATAAACAATATGTCAAATGAAGTAAATGGTGAGATGAAGTCTCAAGCACTTGTAACAAATGTGAGAGACCGGTCAAAATCAGGGAATGCTAGAAATTCCCCTCCTATCTCAAGTACACGGGGAAATAGACAATCCCCAAAGGTGGGAAGAGAAGTAGAGAGAAATAATGACCAATGAAAATATCTCAAACACCCAAGCAAATGTGTCTTGGCCACCTTATGGTTTGCCTCTGGGGAACATTATCGACAGAGCAAAACACAATGGGTCTAAATTCAGCAATTGCAAGCATGCCAATGGGTATTCCCTCTTGCAGTGTTAATCAAAGTTGGAACCCTTGGGTAGAACCTCAAACGATCGTGACAACCCTAATGAGATATTGGGGAGTAAATCCATGTATGTCACTTCCTGTGCAAATCAGCCTAGTCAATCAACCTATCTCTAGGGGAATGAGTGAACAAAATGTTGGCCCTGTGTTCCCAAATATGTCTAGAGTCATGCCTGGCACAATCACTAGCAACATTGTAGAAAACCTGACCGTGCAAAGGCAAGAAACCTTAAACATTTATCATGAGTTAGCCAACATGATCACTAGTCAAATGTCTATCCTGATCAACCCCATGGTAGAAATGAATAATAAAA
Organism: Nissolia schottii; assembly: GCA_003254905.1. NCBI lineage: Eukaryota > Viridiplantae > Streptophyta > Magnoliopsida > Fabales > Fabaceae > Nissolia > Nissolia schottii. Next base: position 430,728 of record QANU01012207.1, read on the forward strand.
GATTTGATCTCCCAGAAAGGCACATCGACCATTTAGTTAGCGATGAAAGTTTAAATGCAAATAGGTTCCTTGTCGACCAACAAGGTTTGACAGAAGAGAATATACACTTGGTTAGTAGGAATCAAGACGCTGATCAAGTCATAAATCAAGCATGTCGACATGATGGTGTGGGCGTCAAAATATCGCTAGGGTAGTTGAGCAAGTGCTTAATAGGTTCGATTTCAATGTAGGCACCACGAACCGACCTTATTTCACATCAGCTTTCCCTGAGTATATTCAAACAGCTGAACTTCCAAGAGGATGGAAGACGCCAAAGTCTCTGACTAAGTTTGCTGGGGAGCTTGGTGAGTCTACAATAGAACATGTCGCCAGATACACTTTAGAAATAAGTGAGATGGCGTCGAATGAGTCTCTAAAAGTTAGATTCTTTCCATCTTCTTTAACGAAAAATGCCTTTACATGGTGTTCAAACCTAAGGCCAAATTCAATCCGTACTTGGGTTGAAATGGAACAAGCCTTTCATGAGCAATTCTTTTGTGGTGAAGCGAAAGTGAACATGGATTTGTATTCAATAAAAAGGCTACATGGCGAATCCATAGAGGATTATATCGCCAGATTTTGCGCCTTAAGGAGTAGATGTTATACACCTATCCCTGAGATAGAAATGGTGAAGATAGCGATCAATGTCTAGATCTATACACTAGAGATAGATTGGTGAATCAGCACACTATCGATCTAACACAATTGATAGACAAGGTCAAACAAATAGAAAATATTAGATGGGAGGTCGAGAGAATGGAAAGGCTTAAGAATAGAAAACAACTCCACATCAAAGAAGTCGCCAATGTCAAACATAGCGAGTCAGATAGTGATGATTGCTATAAAATAGATGCTGCAGAGTTATGAAAAAGGCCTTCCATATATATGTAGCTCCTTGCGACCTGTTAAAAACAAGGAGAAAATTAGCCCTGCAAACATGTCGTACAAAATATATTCATTTAATATAACTAAGGCAGATTAGATCTTTGATGTTTTACTCAAAGATAAAAAATTAGTCCTACCACAGGGTAAAGAATTACCTAGTCCAGAAGAATGAAAGGACAAAAGTTTTACAAATTCCATCTGTCTCATGCTCATTCGACTAACAATTGTGTGGGTTTCAAGGACTTGATCTAGAAAGCTATCAAGAATGGTAGATTGAAATTCGAAGAAAAGAAAATGACGATTAATGCAGATCCTTTTGAAATGAACTCTGCATACGCTGAAGCAACCTTAATGCCTATTAATATGATAGGTCTGAGTGGCGAAGAATTGAGTGAAAAATAGATTGTTGAACTGAGCAAGTTCGAGGAGTTTGAAGAAGCAACTCTCATTTATCCAAAGGCTAGAGAGGGTCTCACTGACTTTTGCCTGCCACATAAAGAAGAAGAAGAATCAGTCGCTTTGTGCCCTTGGTGTAGCGCCGTTTTTAGCAAAAATGTTGCCAAGATACATGCGCTCCATATGGAGGCCGAACGAGAAGAGGAAAGATTAATGGCGACGAGGAAAATGAAAATAAACCTTGCCAATGAAAGAAGGTTTGGAGGGGGTACAAGTCGCACCGGAGTGCCTTCAACGAATGTGGCGACTAACGTTTGGGTTGAGAATACCAAACCCAATTTTGTAGCAAACAGGGGTCGTTGGAATAGATGGCGTAGAGCAACAAGGGGACGTGGCCGCGATAGAGGCTATAGAAGGGACTTTAATCACCAAGCTTCTTATTGGCAACCAATAGGAGGCACGCAGGGTGAGAATCAGAAGCAAGAAGATCTCGAGAAGAGTACTTTGCAAAAAGTGATGGATAGATATCTGGCAGAGGCTGGGGGTAGCGCTTATGGGATGATTCAAAGTCAGAAGCAGCAGATAGTGGTCGAAGAAGAAAAGACCATAGAAGAGGTCCCAACGACCAAAGAACAGGAAACTGTTGGTCGCATTGTATTGACTACTAAGGGGAAAGCCAAAAGTATGATGGAGTCCAAACCTGTGTTTTGGCCCATGGACCCTCTATAGATATGTAAATGGGAAAGAAAGGAGAGTCGTAACAAGAAGGCAGAAGTGAATGTCGAAATGATGGAAGGCACTGGTTCAAGTGCAGGTGTTGAAGAGAATTTCAACGTGGCTTAGTACCAAGGGAAGAAGAAGATGAGATGTTAGAAGCTGAAGACTTCCAAAGTGGATTTGTAGATGACCTAGAAGCTATTTATATCTATATACCATGAATTAAGCTAAGCATATATTAACTCGAAGCATTTGCTAGTGTTTTCTCAATTGTGAAAGATAATTGACTTGGTCAAAACATGTTTTAGACCATGTCTTAAATTTTGGCCCGAACTTGATTGGGCATACTCGGGCATAGGATTGGGTCTGGGCCAACTCATGCGTATCCTATCTTGACACTTCTACACCCGTAGGATCTTAAACCCTAACCCTAAACCTTTTCCTTCATCCCCCATGTGAAGGGTTAAAAAAATGAGGGTTTTGGATTGCGAAGGAGGGGTCATTCCACTCCCACTATCCAAATCTCTTCCAAACACCATTCAATTAATTTTAACCATTTTCTTCCTTATCATTTCCTCACTATCCATCCTTCCAAACACACCTTTAGGTCCCCACCTCTCTCATCCTCTTCCCCTCAAAATGATTCATCGCAAGTTCGCAACCCCTCCATTTCTTCTTCACCCCTTTCCCTCTACGAGTCAGCAGCGCTACCACCTTCATCCTTTTCTTTTTTCCTTTTTTGTGCAGTGGGTCCCTGCCACATCCCCTTTGCCATGTTTGACCCCCCGTCGTTGCTTTGCCCCCTCTACCTCATTTGCGTTGTTGCGTCCCTTCTGTCTCCTCTGCTTCATATCATCTCCCTTCTATCACTAGTTAGTTTGCCATTATATGCTCGAGGATTGCTAGCTAGTTCCAATCTAGGATGAGGCATGTATATATAGTTGATACTTGCTAGTTATGACATTACAATAATTTTAGTTGCCAAATTTTCCGTTGAAAATTTTTGGCTAGGCATTTTTGTTGTCTTCTATATCTGAAAATTAATCATGTTGTAATTTTTTTCCTGTCAATTCATATTATTTTTAAGATCTAGACATTGTTGTCTGTTAGACTCAAGATGAGACTTTACTAAAAATTTGTAATTTTTTTTAGTATTTGTTGTTTATTTTTTTTAATTATACTTTTAGGCTTTTTACATTAATTTTTAGGTTTTTCAAGTTTTCTTTTTAATGTTTTGGTGAGCTAACTCATTTAACCTACCATCTCGGGTGGGTTGAGTTGGGTTGCCATTTTTTCGGTTTCCTAGGATAGTGATCCAATCTATTTTTATATATTTTTGTCCATAATCCATATTCCATAGTGGGTCAATTCAGGTGAGCCAGACTGACCTATTTTCATTACTCTAATTTCTTTAGCGATTTGCAAGCCTAACTAATGCACAAAATAGTGAGACAACTTCTGCTCTACTAAACAAATTGATCTTTGTTACTATTTTCCCAAACAATGCCACTGATCTTCCTGGCCTATCAACTCGGTAAATTACAGGGAAGCACAATGCATAAACTAATTTCACAGTTTCTGTTTTCATCAACATCTTTGATCCCAATTTTGCACAATGCAATTCAGTAAAGACTTTTGAAGAAAACATTAGTCTGGAACTGAAACAAACAACAATGACATAACATTCTTGGTAGATACCAGCACCAAGTGAGAGCATATTTGTTTTGTCGAGTCTTCCTGACCTTACATAAGTGAGAAGAACTTCTTGGTGGCCCCTTCTCAGTTCTCACAATAAATCCGCTTCAAGAAACAATTGAAGCTCCGAGCCTCCACTCCCTTTTTGGGAAGATAATCTACACTAGCATTTGCAAACCGGAGAACATGAGAAAAATGGATAACCCAGTAATGACAAGGAAGGGAGTCTATCATCCCGAATGACAATCCCAAAACCACTCTGATTAAGAGACTACACGACGCTCCCATCTACATTTACTTTAGCCCAACCCTCCATGGGTGGCTGCCAAGTATCAACAAGTCCAATTCTCAAGCCAAGACACGACCAGACTTCAAAAGTAGAAGGGCAATCATGAAGTGCGTGTAGGATAGACTCATCCACCAACCCACATCTCGAACACACCGGGATGGAAGCAACAAAAACAATGGAACCTCATCTCAATTGGGGGCAAAGCACGTGCCGTGCAACATAAGCCAAAGCAACGACTTAACCTTGTCTGGAATTTTCAAACCCCGCATCACAGCCCAATTAGAAGAGAATAGAGTAGCATTGGAGCATTCCAAAAGACAGAATTATAAGTTATTTTTTTATTGCAATCTCTTTCTCCAAACATATTTTTGTCCCCAATGTTTTTATTTCTTCTGTCCTAGATCATGAACCAAACGCTATCTTTTGTAACTGAGATGAACTTCTTGAGGCGGTAGATGATATTTAATATTAAGATCTTCAAGAATTTTCTTCAACTCGAGGAGTAATTCAGATCTTCGGCTGGTTTTATCCCCATAATTCTGAAAATTTATGGTGTGAGCAACATTCAGACCCATTTTCATCTTGTTTACATCCTCAATATCCTTAACAATTACACTGTGGTTGGGACGCCAGTGCCGCGGCTTACTCTCCAAGTATCTGAAGGTTTTAAGCAAAAACATTAATATTAAGTAACTTGAAAACCACAAGTAAAATGTAGATAATGCAAAATAAAAATCAATCACCTATAATACCTAGCAAAATCAATATCACATCTATAATTGTTAAAACTAAATATTTTCTCTATTCAGAAAATGTTCTCAGAAAGCTCAAAATAACATTCAAAACTCTAAAAGGAATGAACTATATCAGGAAAGAAAAAAATGAAGTTCAATCCTCTGCCCCACACCAATGGAAAGAAAAGGAATTATGAATCAAGATCAGTAAGCATTATAGTAGTTTATTTTGACAAATATTCTGGTTCAAGCTTGTTGTGGTTTCAAGTATAAAGTCCCACATTTCTTATCTTTGGACTAAGTGAAGAATATATATTTGAAAAGACTTGTTGCCTTAAGGTTTTGGGTCAAGATGTGGCATCTAACCCATTGTTTGGTTTCTTGCTTAGTTTGTTTGTTTATATCTACCCGTTTTATCACCCCACAATTTTTGCTAGAACACAGGCCCAGAGGATGGATAGAGAAGTATTGTTTTTCACGGAGTAACAGTTACTATGGACGCAGACAAGCCATGATAAATCCATCTAAAGTATTCTAACATGATAGTTGAGTTAGAGCTAGAGCAAAGCAAGTACTTACACTTCTATTCTAGCTTTCAAAGCTCCAATACTTTCAATTGAAGTAGAAACATCAACAGCAAATTCAACCAAATCATTCATTTCCGGACTCCTATAAAAGTTACTGATTGGCTTGGTTGCCAGAACTGAATTTGGATAAAAAATCTTCTCATTGTCATCTCTCAAGAAGATTGTGGACATTATGTTCATCTCTTCTACAACCATCTGTGAAGTATAAATGCGTCAGTTGTGTACTTTTTTTCACATGAGAGATAAGAGAGCTGCTAGAGTTGAAATGAGAACTACCTGAACACCGTCGATGACACATCGATCACCAACATCAAACGGGTGCATCACAAAAACAAATATAATAGCTTCAAATACAGTCTTAGCTGTATTACCAAACATAAACGCTACAAGTAAGAGCTGAGATGAGATAATGACAAGAACTTTGGTTGTCAAAAATCCCATTAAAAGTAACCACACGATAAGGATCACAACAAGGACAATTGCAGAAGCAAGAGTGTTCAAGTCATCAACAGCTGTTTTGGTATCATTTAACGAGTGTACAAGCGATCGACGTTCAACGTAGACTTTCACCTGACAAGCAAGAATTATATGTGAGAATCATGCCTGTAGCATTGAACTGGGTAACAACTTGATAGCAGGACGAAAAAACACATTCATGCTGTTAAGGACAGTTTTATATGCATGGCCATTTGCAACAAATTTAGCAAATCCAACATGGTTTCTCCTCCTTGGATTAAACTACCTTATGGTTATTACGGATTACAGTTACCTATATATGCCAAAATTTTCAGTGCAGCACAAATTAAAACAAACAAATTGGATTCTGTTACAGTGTTTGTTAATGAGTGAACTGAGAAGAATGAAAAGAGAATTCGTTAGATACAATAATAATGGTAAAGGGCACTCGTTTTCCCATTGACAAAAGGAAACATTTTGAAAATTGGAACTGTTTAAATGCTCAATAAATATATTAAGAGCTTCTGGATCAAATATAATGTACCACCCAGTTCTTGAGAGATTTCCTCGTAATTCTTCCAGTTGAAACTGCCCCTTCAAAAAGTGGAACCACATTTTCCACTTCTTCATTAGTCATGAAGCGCAAAAGGTCTTCCTTCTCAATGTACCTAGTAAATTTGAGGGTCATACCATATGAGAGCCAAATTCAATAGAAAATTTGAATAAGAAAAAAACATTGCAAGGTGTTTTTAGAGGCAAATGACGTAATTACTTGTTTCCAGGTTTGGCTACATTACTGAAAATTCGAGAAGCCGCCGCCTTCGCTTCCCACTCGCTAGTAATCTTGTTATCTTTCTGCTCAGTCTCATCCACATCAACACTCTGAGGTGTGTAGGATATGGTGGACAACCCTGAACTCCTAATCACATTAATCAACCCTATCATGGTCCAAGCAGAAACCTTCCCTTGTTTCATCTTCTTGAGCTTGTCCACATCAATTACTTCTTCTTTCTTCCCTTTGTTCCCCTTGTCCCTAGTCATGGTCCGGAAACTCAGCCGGCCCCTGCTCGAACTCTTGCCTACCGTCTCTGCGATCTCCATCAAGGGAGGCCCCGAAAGGGTCCTGAGAATGTACTGATGCAATATTGACTCCTGAACCCTGTCGAAGAACCTAGTCGATTGGAACTTCGAAGCCAACAGCTTTATCAACAACATTTTCGCCAACCATATAGCTGCCCCAATAAGACAAGATGCAAGGGCCGTAGTAATGTAATTAAGAATCCTATTAACTCTTCTTGTTCTCTTCTCCCCATGGTTGTGGAAGAGCAAGCCCCATGCCAGAAGAACAAGACCAAACCATAGAAAGGCCTGCACACTCTTCTTCACACCATAAACAAAATACAAAACCTTCTTCTTGAACAAGAAGTTCCTCTCGGTCAAGAAAACAAGAGCATTGATGAACCACTCGGTGAAGAGTCTACCACAGAGGATAACCAATGCAAGCACACACCACTTCCACAGTTCCAAGCCCCAAATCTCTTTGTGTTGCAACTTATGGGCCAATAAGGATGCAATCAAGAACGCCAAAATGGAAACAAAACAAGCGAAACACATAAGCTTCCACCACTTACCGGATCTATTGCTCACTTCAACATCAGCAGTCTTGTACACTTCTTCATCATCATCATCTTCATCTTCTTCTAATTCCATTGGGGTCCCAATCAAAGGGGTTCGTGGGGTAACAACAGTTGTATCAGGAACATGAACGTTATCCCTTAGAGGGGAATTAGAACTCCTTGCAGGTGACTTGACACTCTTCGTTTGGGTCTTTTCTTGGACAAAGCTTGCACCTTTTGGATATGGTGGCTCTGCCATTCTTGACTTCTGCTTCGAGAATTTGGACAGACCCAACAAACGCGGTCTTGTTGAAGTCACCGACTCTGCTGTGGAAGGAGGAAAAACGCTGCTATTGAGATTATTCCCGAGTTGTGATAGCTCAACATGTGAATCTTTGTACCCTTCTGAAGGAGAACCTAGGATTTGGGTGGTGTAGTGCTTAGGAGAATGTAAATTGGTTTCGGGAATTCGAAGGACAACCTCGTTGCGCGCCGCGCCTTTTTCTTCTTCTTCTTGTTCCATGCCAAGTTGGAAAAAATTAAAACTTTTTCTTTTTTTTTTTTGTTTCTTCTAGTTTCTGCAAACGATGTTTTCAGCTGATGGGAGTATAGAACCAGCAGCAGCTTCAACTGAGTCGGTGGTGAAATGGGAAATTTTTCTGGAATGTTTGAAACATTTGAGAATCTTGGCTGAGCATTTTGGGAAAGTAACACAAGTTACAATGGAATATATGCTTACGAGCACCAATGTCTGATTCCCACTAATACTAATATGATGACAAACAATGCCAATATTTGAAAATCTTTAGCAAACTCTCACAAACTCTACACGTGTGGAATTTTTTACATTTAAAATAGGCTTGGGAAAACCAAAAATAGAAAAATAGATATGATTTAGAAATTACATATGCATTGGTTTGAGTCTTGAAATCAGCAGTCCATTAACCGATTTCTAGAAGGGAAGAAAAGTAGAACTAGGCCAAACCTGAAATCGGAACTGACAGACCCGATTTCAGGATTTTTGTTCCCAAAAAATGACAATTCTGTCCCTTGTCACCCTTTAATGTCTTGTCTCCCTGGAATCGACATCATTAATGCTGATTTCAAGTCCATTTCCCTTGCAATGGATAGTGAAGCATTAATTGTTCTGAAATCGGCAAAGCTGCTACCGATTTCAAGACTCTCGAGAATTGGTGTTTGACCGCGTGATGAGTTCTTTTCCCAGAGCTTTCCCCCCTCTAGCAATGCTATATATACATCATGTTTCTTCAATATATATATATATAAAACTTGTTTCTTCTACTCCCTTTATCAGTTTTCTTCAATACTCTTCTTCATCATCTTTTCTTCTAAGTTTTATCAATTTTTTTTCTGTTCATTGTTGAAGTGTGTAGTGTTGTAGTGTTGTGGTGTTGTGAAAAAAAAATGAGTAGATATACCAAGAGGACAGTCTATTGATAGAACGGTGAACTCTACATTACATATCTGAGAAGTCACTTGTAAAGATTATAATGAGGTTTGTTACTAAACATACTATGATTAATGTTATACTTTACTTGACTATCTTTGAAAGTTATGTACATAATTTAATTATTATCTAATATTGCAAATATTATGTAATTAAGATAACATATTTAAGTACTTAATTTTTTTTAAAAGAACTGATTATTTAAACAATTATAATAGTAAATATTTTTCAAAAAGTAATTATAAAAATAAATAATAAAAATTGTACTTGTATTGATTGCATGCCTTTTATATATCTGTGTAAGTGTATGTACGTATGTATGTGTCCAAATATTTAGTCTTTATAAAATTAAAAAGTTAAAATATTTATTAAATAAACATATGATACCATCATCTCTGTTATTGGCCACTTATTTTTTATTATTGTATTTTTTTTGGTTTTTTGTTAGTATAAATCATTCAAAAATTATAATTTTATTCTAAAATATGTAAGTTATAATTTATTTAATTGAAACATTTTTTGATTCTTAGTGTTGTTAAAAAAATTAACAATTTATAATGCATATAATTAATTAATTAGTTTAATATAATAGATTGTCGTAATTTTAAAGAGAAAATGCTGAATAAAATACTATAATTAGCAAATAGTGAGTAAAAAATAATAAATCATGCTATAATTGGTTTATTTAAAAAAATCTATTTAAAAAAGAAACTTTAATTGAGAAGCAAATATAATAAAGTATTCAAAAACTCTTACTAAAACATCCAAAAAAAATTATTTTCGTATTGAATAAAGGAATTACATATTATTTTCAATTACATACAATACCTTGTAATGATGTGAAATTGTAATAGAGGAATTGTAGAGGATAATGAGTAATTGTTTATATGTTTTTGGTAATTTCTGCATATGAATTTCAATACAATGAAAGAGATAAAGCTTCTTCCTAAGGAAGAAGAGGAACTAGAGAGAAGATAGAAATCCTAGAGAGTGGGGTTAGGATCAAACAATAACTAATTCCATACCCTCTAATTCCATTCTCTCACTATTTATAATATCCTAGACACTAAGAGGGTTATTGGGCCATATGCCCATTGCTACTTGTTACACTACTCCCCCCTTCAAAATGGACCTTGTCCTCAAGGTCCGAGAAATATCTCCACCCGGATCCCATTGCATAAATTGTAACTTGCTAAAATGGTCTTTAACAATTTGGCTAAATTTTGGAAATTGCAGGAAAAAATTATCCCTGGTAGTGGCCCAAATTAAGTACCTCCTTTTTGGAAAGCAATTTCCAACCATCCAAGTCCAAAAATATTGCTTATGTGAATCAGATTGGGCTTGGCCCAAATACACCAGCTTAGGCTCCACTTGAACCAGGAGGCCACAAGACCTTGTTTCCTCAATTCCCCCATTAGCAACCCTAGCCTTCTTCTCCATTTCTCCCATGGTCACTAAGGCTTCTTTCCCCATCAAGACCATCGGCGCGACGGCAGCCCCTATCCTTCGCGTCGTCGCCATTGTCGTGGCAGCCAGTGTCGTTGCTGTGGTGCTCTTGACGTCGTGTTCGTGTTGGCGTCGTCGCGCTCTTGTTTCCTCGACTTCATCTCTCTTGTCGGTCGCCGTGGTGGTCTTGCCATGGTGCTCGTGTTGGCGCCGTCGCGCTTTGGTTTCCTTGCCTTCCTCTTTCCTGTTGCCGCCGATACTTGCGCGGCCAGAAGACCCTCGCTGACCAATGAGCGCCGTCGTTCGCATCCCCGACACCACCTCGGCAACTGCTATTTGCGATTTCGACAGTGTTGCTGTGGCTGTCATCACTCTTTGGACCGCCTGAAGAAGGACCGCGTTCCCCGTCTGGCGGAGTCGTTTGCCGTAGCAACGAAGGTCTTTGATTGTTGACGATGACGCCACGGTGGAGATCTGCACCGCCTCTGGGTTCTCTGTCATCAACGGCGATGTTGGCGACGGTGCTACACCTTCCACCGCCTTGTGGTCCGGTGGCTTAGGCGAAGGAATCTGCCGTTCTTCATCTAGATCAAGTTGGTTTTCTTCTTGCTGCTGAGATTTTTGGTTTGTTGTGGTTGGATTTGCCTTTCTTTTTGCTTCTAGCATGATTGATTTCTGCATCTGATGTTCAATTTTCGGAGCTAAAACTTTTAATTCTCGATCTGATGCTGGTGAATTGATTTTTGCATCTGGATTTGTCATTGCGTGTATATCTGTTTCTGCTTCTGGTAGCACTGATTGGTCCTGTAACTGTGATCTGAATATTTCTATGGTTTCTTCCCAATCAATTTCTCACTCTGCAACTTTAGTTTGAGCAATTTCTGGCAAAATTGATCTGAAATCTGGTTGGTAACGGTGCAGGAATGTTACCTCGAAAGTCCTCCAATCCGCCGATGGATTCCGCCGACGCCACAGCCGAAACCAAGTCAGATCGTGGCCAGTCAAGGCTTCTTCAACCTGCAGCAACCACTGCAACTTCGGGGTTCCTTTGGCGTTCCAAAACTTCGACGCACAAAGAATCCACCAGTAGCCGTGCTCACCGTCGAACACTGGCAGAACGGCACACAACGGAACATGGCTTGAGCTCTCCGAACCACCATGGGAAGCAGTAATCGCCGGCATGGTGTTCAATGAAAGCACCATTTGTAATGAGGTGAAATTGTAATAGAGGAATTGTAGAGGATAATGAGTAATTGTATATATGTTTTTGGTAATTTCTGCATATGAACTTCAATACAATGAAAGAGATACAACTTCTTCCTAAGGAAGAAGAGGAACTAGAGAGAAGATAGAAATCCTAGAGAGTGGGGTTAGGATCAAACAATAACTAATTCCATACCCTCTAATTCCATTCTCTCACTATTTATAATATCCTAGACACTAAGAGGGTTATTGGGCCATATGCCCATTGCTACTT
>QANU01012207.1:442852-460823 GCA_003254905.1 Nissolia schottii
AAAGCAACGAGCTTCGGAGGACTCCTATATATACAGGCAGCACCACTGACTCACTGTGCTGCTTTTTATTTATTAATTATTATATTATATTATATAAATTATTATAATATTATTATTATTACTATTCATATGATTATTATATTATATAATAATATTATATATACACACACAAGCTTATCCCTGCCACCGAAGGCAGCGGATAAGTTCCCATAGGCCAGTATTAATTTTGATCATGGTTGATCTCGTTTTGTCGTAATTTGCTCGTGTGCCGACGTTCTAAAAATATTTCGGACATACCGTCGTGATCTATTAATTTTTTTATTAGTAGTTTGAGTCTGATTGGGGTATTCTTGGATTTATTTTTTTATTAGTGTATTTTACGGACACTTTAGGTATCCGAAAAAATTCCAGATTGGACCGAAACTAGTCCAAACTCTCGGGGAAATCCGCAAGATCGCGAAACCCTAGTTTTATTTGCGATTCTTACGAGTTAAGGGTAATAATTTAATTTTCTCGCCTCCCTGATCGGCTTATAATGATTTATTATGCGAAATCTCCGTATAAGAAAAAATTGGGATGTTACAAATTACATGACAATTTGAAAACTTTTGGGTAGAATATCTATCGATCTCTCTCTAACTCTGTCCCTCTATATATATTAAATTGGAGACTAGATTAATATTGTTGATTTGTTTAGGATGAAAGAGATTATGCTAACTAAAATGAAAATGATTAAAAGGACTAAAAATTATATTGATGTCGCATCAATATTCTTCGACTGACCAATTAATTATTAACAATTTTATTCTGTAAGTGGAAGTAAGACCATGGAACTTGTGTAGGCAATTGGTCCCAGTGGAGTTCTAATTTTTTTGTCTAATGCCTAATGGCTAATTTATAATTTGTCGAGAAAATTTTCTGCCGTTTAATATGCAGAAATTAGAAATAATTTTTGTTATTTTATCCTATTACTCTTTCCGTTCCTGATTAATTTTTCATTTTGAGTTATGTTAAAATATTAAAAAAATAATTAAAAATCATAACATTTTATAAAATTATTCCTATTTAATAATTTTATTTCTATTTTCTATCTCATCTACTATTCTCTTAATAAATCTACTTAATAAAAATATGACAAAATAAAAAGTAATTAATGCTATTTATATTAAAAAAATGAATAATTACTTATAAAAATATTAAAATATGACAATATTTTCGGAATAGAGGTGTCAACACAGAAAGCACATGTTCATTTCTGTCTGACCACGTGTGATGGCAATACGGCATCAAATTTAGTGTGGGAAGAATCCTTTTATTAGCATCTCAAAATGCATTACTTGCTCAAATTTTTACAGGAGAGAGATCCCAAAACGGCAGGCATAGAAATAGAATGCTGAAGAGAGACTCGAGTCTTATCTACAATTTTTGTCACTCTTAGACATCATTGTTCACTACCCCCAATTGTACATCTCTTTGTCCACTCTTCTTGATTTTCTCTGACATATATAGTCAATATTTCATGACAATATATGTGTTTTTTTTCATTGTCAACAACAGATAATCGATGAATCCATCTTGTTTCAGGATCTCAATTCAGAGAATTGAAACGGTTCATCTTGTGAAATTTCTGACACATATTTGAAGCGCCCAAGAAATATATGTTTATCCCATGTATTATGACTTTGTTCTCGACAGAATGCACTAAAGCTATCAATTTATGACTTTTGTAAATTAGTTTCAGTTCCAGAGTGGTGTGTACAAAATCATTTGTATAGAAACTTGAACTATTGAGTATACAGAATTGTTAAGAATAATATAATATATTATGTTTGATTTGATTTGATTGATTTGATCTTGTAAGATCTTGTAATTGATTGTGATTTATATTTGGCCGTTGAATTTTGGTCGTTGGGTTTTCAGCGTATATATAGTCTCACCCTCTATTGTAAATCAGTATCCGAGATATACAATCATATTTTCCGCTAACATGGTATCAGAGCCATGGTACCCTCCGTGAACCCCATCTTTCTCTCCATACAAGACCTCTATCTCTGCCTCTGTCGTCTCTCTCAAGCCATGGCTCCCTCCTCCAATCTCTGATTTCTTATCTTTCTCCAGCTTCCGTGTCCTCTGCCGCCCTCTACAGCCTCTTTGTCGTCTCCCTCCACCCCTTGCTCATCTTTGCCGCTGCCAACAACCCTGCTGGCGGTAACCTCTAAAGCACCTCCCGAAGGAGACTCGCCGGTAGTCCGCACGAATCCAGATCAAGATCTGCGTGTCACGCTATCCATGCTGTTCACGCTGTCCGCTGTCCCAGATCCCAGGTTATTCATAGGCCACAACTCCACTTCTTCTCCCTCTCGGATCTGTGGCCCATTGCGAGGAATGTGGCCCATCCACAAGACACATCGCAGATCAACCACCTCATCCGCCATTGTATGGCAAGAAGCTTCCGTCTAGACCATCGCCTGCTCTCCGAGGTCGAATCTGCCACCAAACTCCCCACTTGCGCGGTCTCCCCGCCATCACGAACAGCCACCGCGTAGCCTCACACAGCCTTTGTCACCGTCGCGACCTCTGTTCACGTGTTCACTTCAACGTTGATGTCTCCTTCGCAAACCCAACGGTTGCTGCCCAGATCCGCGGGTTCAACCTCCCTCCGCGCGTCCTCCGCCGCTCTCACCCATCACCGTCGCCGTTGCCAGATCCGTACTATTTTCATGTCGCCGCGTCACATTTATTGCTGCAACTCCTCCATGGTTGCATTGATGCTAGTTGCAACATTGTTGGTGAGCTCCACCGTCGCTCAATCTCATACCGATGTTAGGTCTCACACTTGCGGGAGAGAATTTTGTGTTCAAGTGTGAATGTAAAGTATCACATTGATGAATGATGAACTAAGTGAAGAGTATATATTTGGTAACCCCCTCACCCATTAACTCATTGCCTTAAGGTTTTAAGTCAAAATTTGGTGTTTGACTTACTTATTTTATTTTTCACTTAGCCATTTGATATTGATCTCCCCATTTTTGAGCTCTCCCTTATTGCTTTATACCCAACAAGCATATCAGAGCCAATAGTTTTAATATAGTTCGTTTGGGATGTGGCCTAGCTAGTGTGTATTTGTGTCTGGGTGTGATACCAACCCTTAGACACCGTTTGCCATGAGTATAGTACTCAAAATTTTTGTTGATGGGGGTATACTGTTGTTTAGACTTATACTTGAAGGAGAGATTGTGGTGTTAAGTGTGAATGTAGTTTCATATCGATGAATGATGGACTAAGTGAAGAGTGCATATTTGGTAAAACTCATAAACTCATTTCCTTAAAGTTTTGGGTCAAGATGTGGCGTGCGGCCTGCTTGTTTGGTTTCTCAATCAGCCCTTTGGTGTTGATCTGCCCGATTTTGGGTTCCCTATTTCCAACAATATTAATCATACAATCATGCATAAATGTTCAAAATTATGACACCATGTCAAGAACTACTTTTTTTAAAAGTTTAAGTTGTTCTATAGAAGCGATTAAATAATTTTATATCTTAAAAATTAAAACATAAAGTCATGTTATTTTTTAATTGATCATATTACATTGAATAACGTTTAATCTTAACCATCAGTGTACGATTATATGATCAAGATTTATTTTTTTTACCTGCACACAATCATTCTTTTCACTTCTCAATTACGACTCATTGGTTTTCATGACATTTATTGAACATGAAGAAAAACAAAAGTACATTACATATTATTTTCATTTTATGTAAAAAAAAATATTTTTTTTTGCTAAAATATGTTTTGGGTTCCTACTTTTTTCTAAAAAAAACAAGTTTAGGTTTTTAATTTTTTTTGTCCAAACATATCAATGATTACATGATTTTAATCTCTGACTATAGTAATATTTTGTTAACTATTAACAAAGCTAACAAAATGTCACGTTAACAATGTAATATGAGTAAAATAAATCCACCCAACTCATAACATAACCTATAATTCATTATTTAATCCAAATTTATCCCTCTACATCAGTCCCCCACCATTCAAAATCGGGTTAAGCAGCACGCTATTGAATATATTTTATTGAACATGAAGATAAAAAAAATGTATGTTATATTATTTTCTTCTTCAACGATAACCAAGACGGCTTTTAGATATACTACATAATATTAATTTAATTTTTATTAAAACAAAATTAGATGTCTAATAAAAATCTGCCATCTAACCCATGGATAGGATTTCCCTACAAAAAACATTAATTCTTCAAACCTTGTTCTCCGAAAGTCCCTCCCCTAATTCCACCAAAAAAAAAAGGTGACGAAGACGACAACAATCACCACCACCACCACCACCGTATAAAATGGGTGATGTTCTAAGCCCCTTCGCAGTCTCACCCCCTCCTCGACCCTCTCCCTCACCAAGCAAAAACAGCATGCCCGCACTCTACTATGGTCTCGTGGTGGTTGGAACCGCCGCCGTGGTGCTTGCCATATACAACATCATCATCATCAAGCGCTGCAGCAGGCGCCACAATACAGAGCCTCGCGAGCCTGCAGTGGGGCCGAATGGTAATTTTGTTGAAGTAGTTGCCACCCGAAGCAGGGGCTATGACAACAATAACTCACAAAGGAACTTATTGCTCTCAAGCTTCAAGTATAAGAAAGAAGTGGAAATAAAAGGAGAGGGAGAATTAGAAGGTGGTGGTGATGATGATGATAGTGAGTGCCCTGTTTGCTTATCGGCGTATGAAGAAGGGGAAGAAGTGAGGAAGCTACCAAGGTGCAAGCACTCCTTTCATGCCCCTTGCATAGACATGTGGCTTTACTCTCACTTTGATTGCCCGGTTTGTAGAACGCCGGTTGTGCCTTTTTGTCACCACCCTTTTCCGGCGGCGGAGGATTCTTCCGGTGGTGACGCCGCTTGAGTTCGAAAATGTGTGGGGGCCAGTGTTTCCCCACCTCTATGGATGGGACGTTGACAAGTGAGCGTCAACTTAACATCACCACCACGCTTGGTTCTTGTAATTTACTCCTTTGGACTAACTTGTTGGATAGGGAATTTTTTTAGATATTTGCCCAACATTGTAAGCATTTTGTTTAAAAGATAAGTTGATTTTAAATACATTTTACGTATAGATTTAGTTTTAATTTGCTGTCAATGTAAAGAAGTTTCACTCGGTCATTCAATCATGTGATGTTATAATTAGATGATAGTGTAAAAATCGTTTACAATGACTAATATTTGAAATTCATTTGTCATCACTTCATCTAACTCAAGTTGAGTTGTTAACAATAGAGGTAAAATTCTCTTAAAGCCATTTTTTTTTTAATTTATAAAACTTAAATTCGAGACCTTACAAGTGTTGAATCACTTGATTAACTAAATATTGATATAAAACTCTTACTTTGATTATGCATCAAAATTGTTCTTTTTATATATTCATCTAATATTAAATAATGTGATAGTTATGAATATATTGGTTGATTTTATTTTGAAAAATTCATTTTACAATTTGATGGATTTAGCTTTAGGCTAGCTCATGGAAATGATGTTTTGGTTCTTGAAAGTATAAGTCTGAGTCACTTTTGGTTCTTGAAATTCAAAATTTAACTTTTTAATCCGTGAAATTATAAGTTGTAGGTCAAATTAGTCTCTCAATTCATTGTCATTATTGTTTTTCCTGTTTTCACTAATTTTTTGTATTAAATGAAAATGTGATAACGACAGAAACTGTGTGACAACACTACAAACTAAAAATATGGTTGTTGCGATACTTTGAATTACTAATCTTAGTTGTTATTGTAGCTTCATTGACCATCATAACTACTCTGATGGTCTTATTTGCAATTTCAAGTACAAGTACAACTCATTTGCAGTCTCAATTGTTGTTACTGTCCTTTTTAATGTGATAAATCAATAAAAATGGGACAATACAATAATACAACTTACAATTTCAAAAATTAAAAGTCAAATTTTAAATTTTAAATATAAAAATGACTCAAACATATGCAGACTAAAATAAGTATTATCCAAAAAAAATACATATATTCCAGCTCATGACACTTCTATAATAGATGCCAACCTTAGGGTAGATGTAGTTCTAAACTTTGAGAATAACCCACAATTATGAAGTTTTCTAACTTTAATTTGGATGACTTGAATAAAGCAAATCACGACGCCTAGCATAATTAATATCTAGTAAGAAATTTTATTCTCACTGGTATATATGGAGAAAATTTCATAACCAATCCTAGAGCCTTTTCAAAAAGTTTATCGTAGAGAGATTTGACATCACTTTTAAGATAGACGCCCTAAAACTTAGAAAAGAATAAAAAGGATTTTTTTCTCTTTTGACACAACTAATCAAAGAAATTACCAAAATACCCTCGTTTTCAAACTATTTACATTACTACCACGGTTTGCGCTGACGTGGACTCGGCGGCACGGGTGTCACGCCATGTAGGAGTCGCCAAACCTCCAGGCGACTTTGGCTTGGAGTCGCCAAATCGGCAGGCGACTCCTTTGGAAATAAAAAACAAAAAATGTATTAAAGACGCCAACACGGTTGGCGACTCCTACGTTGAGTCGCCTACCGTGTTGGCGACTCCTGTGCGCGCCATCCTGACCCATTCACTCCTCTAAACCACTAACCCACACACCATAACCTACTCTCAGTGTTTAGGGATTATGAACAACCTCTGGTGTCAACGTCATGTGTTTATTTTTAGGAACAACCATCGAATTACTTGTTTATTTTTACGAACAACCATTAGTCCACTTGATGTTTTAGGGTTATGAACACTATNAAAATCTGTGAATACACGTTTCTTGGATGAGAGTGAAAATATTTTGTTATCCTAACTTTTATTTTTTTTATGATTGTTGAAGAATGACAATTTGTGTTATATATTGATTAAGGACAATAACCCTAAATTTGAGGGACCAAGAAACATAAGGTCCACGAGGCCCTAACATTATGATGGACACAAGAAATTCTAAGTGTTTGGTCAGAATCATGATAGATAGGGCACATGACAACTCAATTAAGGTCGATGACAGTTACTTTCAATCTGAGGGTCATCAATGTGACACATGTCATGACGACGGTAACGCTTATGACAATTATTTTAAATCCAAGGATTCTTGTCATGACACTCTACAAGAAAGCTGACTATTACCGTCCAAACGTTACCGTTGGACACGAGGCCGAAGCTAATACTATCGGATAACGAAATATCTCAGATGGTAATCGGTTTGCTCATAAAGAACCGGGAAAGAGGCATCAGATTACTGTGGGACAAGCTCGCCGACGGTAATAACAACAGTAATTGTTCGTGGGAAAGGGCGCGAAAAACTTACCATCAGTCGTTACTAACGGTAAAAATGTGAGGTTTTGTTTTAAAGAAAATAAAAAACATTATCGTCGGACATAGCAGATGGTAAATTCCCACCAATTATGAACTGCCACGTATCACCACACACGTTACCGTCAGTTTGGTCCGACGGTAACGTCCTTAGAATTTGCACCACCATGAAATAAATGTGGGTGTTTACCGTCGGCTATCCGACAGTAACCACCTCAGAGCAAGTCAGCAATAATTGCATGTGTTACTGTTGGGCACAACCGACAGTAATTCAAATGGTATTGTCGGCCATATTCGACGGTAATTGCCTTAGAATAGTAACCAGCACGTCTTCCCCAACGTTCAAATCACCAGCAATAAATATCTAGTTACTGTCGGATAAGTCTGACGGTAACATGAAAAGTCGTTGCTTTAAAAGCTCCTCCCCCTCGCGACAACCCCACTCTTCCACTCTCTGCAAACTCTCAAACTCTCTCCAACTTTCCCAAACTCTCTCACACTCGCCGCGCCACCATCATTGCGCCACCCTCTTGTCGCCGCCGCCACCACCACCAGCATTTGAGGTAAGTCCGTATATATTGTATTATATATTTGTATATATATATATGTATTATATATCTGTATATATATATATATGTTTGTGTATATATATATGTGTGTGTGTATTATATATCTGTATATATTGTTGCATATCTATATATATATATATATGTATTATATGTATCATATATTTGTAATATCTGTATATATTGCTATTATAATATCTGTCTATATTGCTGTATATATGTATGTTATGTTAGTACATATGTTATGTATATATATGACACTTATCAACCATGTGATTGTGTGTATATATATATCATGAGATGTTTTGTATGGTTATCCAATAAATTATGTATCACCTAAGTCTTTTGAGACTATCATTTGCATATCTATACATTTGTCTTCTTGAACACGCATGACTCCTAGTTTATAAATTAGTAAAGAAAAGGAAAAGATTTCAAAACGGCCCATATTTTGGAGTAAGAAATATTTTCAAGGATCAATATAGGGGCTAGAAGTAAGCCAACCAAAGCAGTTAACAACCTTGTGAGCATTGTTTACAACTATAGCGTAAGCAATTAGCAGGATGTTACAAACTATACCCTAAATTATGGCCTTTATTATGAAACTATTGATAATGTGAAGCTTGTTGGATACATAGGTAGTGATTGGGAAGGATACATAGCAACAAGAAAAAGCACTTCAGGGTATATGTTCCATCTTGGATCAAGCGCAATATCATTGTTGTCCAAGAAACAACCAATTGTTCCACTTTCTACAGCAAAAGCAAAATATATAGCAGCAGCCAGTTGTGCTACATAGGTTAAGAAGCAGCTAATAGTATGGTTAAGGAGAATTCTTGAATAATTAAATCAAAAGCAAAGCTCTCCTACAACAATATTTTGTGCCAAGAAGTCAGCAATAGCACTTTGTAAGAATTTAGTGTTTCTTGGGAGATCCAAGCAAATTGATATCGTTCCACAAGATTAAGGAATTGGTAGCTGACAAAGGGGTGATTGATTACTGTCCCACTGAAGAGAAAGTAACAGATATTTTTACAAATCCTTTGAAAGTTGAGTTGTTTTACAAATTAAAAGAAAATGTTTGAAATGGTTAATTCTACAAACTTGGTTTAAGATTGGTAATATTAGTTAAATAAACTAAGTTTTAGTAAAAAAAAAAAAAATTACGGCGTCTTCTTATGAGAATTGGATAAGAGTTGCAGCCAAGAGTGATTATCAAGAGTTATAGCTAAGTATGTGAATCTGTGGCTCAAACCATTGCCATCCCATTTTAGGATACGTTTATGATTTGAATGTCAATGTTTATCATATTTTCTACAACTTCTCATAGTCATTGGATTTCCTTATCATTAAGGAATGAGTTTTACATTATTTTATTAGGTTGTCTTTTTGCCTATATAAAGGCAAATTCTGTGTACCATATTGTAATCCAAGTTCGAGGATCTAAGTATGTAATGCATCCAAGATAATGATGCATGAAAGTTTGAGTTTGTCTTAAAAAAAAATTTCTTCCTCCATATTGCGAGTATTACACATTTTAAGTGTTAGGGAATGTGAGAAAAATACTTGAGTGAATTATAATCACATGGATTTTAATATCATTATTATAATTGAAGAACGAAAAACAAATAAAAATAAAATTGTTAATTATTCAAATCGTTCTTCCTCTCTAATTTTCTCTACAAAAGTGGAGAACAAACTTCTTTATGGCTCCTTTACCATTTTTTTTTCCATTTGTCTCATATTCTGAACATTTAAACATGAGAATATGACATCTGTTTTTTTTCCCTCATTTTCTTTCTCTCTAATTTGTCTTAATCAAAGTAAGGGATGATGTCTCAAGGTTTTGTGACAGTATTCCATTATTTTCTACAGTCATTTTGATATCAAAATCAACATGTAATTATCGCAAGTTAAATGACTATGAAATTCAATTAGGTAAGAATGGAATGAAATGAAATATCTTCTTCAGTAACAATGTGAGCATATTGTTCTGCTGTTTAGATTTTCTAAATTTCTTGACGTAATAAACTCTGAGATGCTAAAATTACGATTATGTTACTTAAATCACCCTTAGAGAAAGTATTGACTGTTTATCGTAATTATTATGTATTTAAAATTTTTCACTTTCACCCAGACTAGGGGCTGCAAAGAGTGCTCTCTCAGCAAGCACCCTAAATTTCTTTCAACAAAACAAGGCACCATAACATTTGTATTATGGGATTTATTTTGTAAATATACGAGATTATAAAAAATGAAGGAAAAAAAACCCTAACCATGGAAATAAGAAATAACTTCATGACATCACTCACTTAAAGATTAAAAAGAAATCCCACCTAGCTGGATCCTGTCAATAAACATATGCTCAAAGCTCAGAGGACATCACATCCATTTTTATAATTTATCCATTCTAAACCCATTTTAACAGCTTAAACTGTAGTTGATGAACAAAGAAAACAAAGGCACGTCAATTGATATCCACGCAGATACACTACAAGCTCTTTTGGGGTGAAAGGTAGATAATACATATACACTTCATGAATTATTCAAAGGATCCTCCCTTTTAACATATCAAAACCGAAAAAATGGAATTTTATTGAAAAAGAAAAAAAAATCATTTTTTTTTTAATAATCACAAGTTCATCAAATCCTGCCACAACTAATCACTTATACTATATGGTACAAACAAGCTTCACTTTTCACAGTAAACCTGGAGCCCCAATACCAGAGTGAAGATTACATTTTTCTTAAATTGTCTAACCTTGCCTGTAAATCACTATCAATCCCGCCATCATCGTTTGCTGTAGTTTCAACTTGAGGTACTTTAGCCGTTGTAGCTGGGGCAGCAACAGCTGACGATGGTGCATTCACAAGCTGCACATTGAAACAAAACTCGTCATGCATATGTAGTTAAAGTGGCTCATTCATTTAGTTTTCAGCTAAAAAATATGTTGAATGGGAAACAAGCTATGAAGACACTTCTCTTCAACGTGTTTGCATGTCCGACAAGCATCAGACACAGACACTCCATGACACTCGTTGGACATGTGTCAGACACGTGTCTGAACTTATCCAAATAAAACAACCTTTTTTTTTTGCTCAGAAACGCATCAGACCTGCATAGGACACAACATAGACACAGCCCCGACACATCTCTGCTTTTTATTCTTAAATTTTTTTTTATTGCATTAGGGAGAAGATCAGGATAACACCTATAGTACAAAAGATGATAAAATTCCGTTTTAGATGATTTGGACATGTGAGGAGAAGACCATTAGAAGCCCTAGTGAGAAGAGTAAATCAAGTGGCAGGTAACTTGTTAGTTAGAGGTAGGGAGAGACCTAGAAAAACTATAGAAGAAACTATTAGAAGAGATTTAGAAGTTAATCATTTATAAGAAAACATGGCCGTTGATAGGACACTACAGCATCGCTTAATCCATGTAACCGACCCCACGTAGTGGGATAAGGCTCTGTTGTTGTTGGAACATTTTTTTCCCGCACAGAATGGACAGTTAGAAAATGAAATTTTCAATAGAAATTGTACCCCGTGTTTTTGGAAGTGGCTTAGAAATAGGAAGTATTGACACATGTCATATATTTAGTGTTTTTCCATATTAAAAAGGGGTTTAGAAGGTCGTAAAAATTAGTAGTTTAAACTGTGCTTCATAGGAAACATGTAATTAACATACCTCTTGGTTTATGTCAATTCCAATCTCATCTAGAACCTGGTTCACTAATTCGTCTGTTTCGTCTTCTTCTTCATCCCCTTCCAAAGCATCGTCTATTGCATCTGCCATCACCTCAGATGTCAATTCCATCTTCTCATTCTGTCTCTCAAATTCCATCATGATTTTCTGCAGAGATGGCAAGTTCATCTGTCTATTCATCTGCCCCATGGCCTTTGTCACGCCTTTCATTGCCTCACCCATTGCTTGTGTTGATTTCAATGTCTGAACATTTGGATTACAAAAGACAAAATGCCATGAGCCTTAGGACAGAATTATTATACTATAACAGCCATACGTTCTTGTATGAGGTACAAAACAATATATTACCACAACAGACCTGGATTCTGAGTGATACACCCTGGAGCTGTGATTTTAGCTTATAAAACTTTTCAATCTGATGCCTTGTTCTGACAAGATCTTTCGCCATAACTCTAACAGCACCCTTAAAAACATTACATGAAATTAAAAAATTGGCAATGATGAAACATATATCACCCACCTTAATGGATAAAATTTAACTCAAGAGTCAACTATAAACAACAGATAAACTTATATGTAGCATTATTGACCAAATCAAGATTGGCATAAGCATCTAAACTCATTGATCCAAAACATATTGGAACCAAACTACATTCATCATTTGCAACCCAGTTCCACTAACAAGTACAACATTAGTTAAAATTTCACATTTTAGTATCATTCTACTTTTCAATTCAACCAAATTGGATACAAGTGGAGTTCCAATTTAAGAAAGAAAAATGGTAATCCTATTCATTTATCTTATGGTTTATTTAAATAATAATTGAACTGCACAATTTTTCTTTTAATCTTGCAAAGGCTGACAATCCTACCTAGTATGTTTTCTTTTTGTAGGTACTCAACTACATAGTATGTAATAACAGAAATCCAATATCCAATATCTTCCTTAAATCACGGAATGCTACCAATAATGTGATAGACAAAGATTATCAGAAATGATAATGGAATTTTTAAGTGCCAAACACATGAAAGACACCCTAAATTAAAGAAAGAAGGATTCAAATGCTGCAGAATGTAGTTCAAGTATATTTCTTTCTTTCTCTACAGAGAGTAGAACCCAGAATTTCATTAGTTCTGCAATGGCCATTAACAGATCCATTGGGAAAACAAGTGGAGGATAATTTCAAGCCTGCAATAGCACTAGGGAAGCAGTTATTTGTAGAAAGATCAGCAACAGTAAAGCTTCACCCCCAAAATTAATGTGAATACATATCTCTTAGTTTATTGTTTATTACTGATGACAACAAAAAAGCAGAACAATTTCCTCAACCACAAGAATGGACACAGCAACATACACATCAATGATCTACAAATGCCAAACCCACTTCTCTACTGGAGGGGCAGGGGCGGGGTTTTAAAAATCTGCAATAAAAAGAAGCTAAACTAGCATAGTCAACATGCTACAACCAAAAACTAAATTAATAGAGGTAAATTTAAATACACAGTCACCATACCATCTGGCCTTGTTTGGCACTTTTCTTTATCTCCACAATCAATTTCTTCTCTTGCGTTTGTAAACCCTGCCTCTCTCGTTCTATTTCTCTGATTGATTTGTCCAACATTCTCTTATTTTCCCGCAGAAGCTCTGAAATTAAGTCACAACTTGCATCATTTACTACAGAATCGAATATGCAGAAATGCCTCAGCTTGCAAAAACTACAGTGACTGCCACCAAATCAAGTTAATCAACCTAAAAGTGTCTACTCTGAAGGATATGTAAATGCATCTGGGAAACTAGCGATCATTTTCAAATAGTTCCTTAAAGCTATGATTTTTTTTTCATCGCTCAAAGTATGATTGAAATTGACAAATCCACGGATATAATAATTGCAATTTCTGCATATTATCAAAAAAAAATTAAGGCAAATACTCATCAAAGTATTTTAATTTTTGCATAGATGATAGAACAGGTTTTGTGGCACCAATACAAGTAATTATGGTGAATATAAATAAAAATTCAAGATTTGATGACGCAATAACTCTATAATCCAAATTGAGCAAACCCTAATTCCAAATTTTGCAACTTTTCTCGTTTCCTTCCAGATTCAAGGTAAACAGAGAGAGTTTGATGGGAGCACGTTATTATGAACCAAACCTGCGGGTGTTTTTCGCTTCCCGAAGATGAAACTCATGGCGCTCCAGCCAACGACCCTGAAATCGAATTGGAAATCCAATGATAAGAGAATACAGAGAAGCTAAAAGAGATGCTTGTGCGTTTGGATTGATTTCGGTCGGGATGCTTTTGATCGTGGAGTTTGCTTACGCGGTAAGCGTTGAAACAAGGAATCATCGACGAACCATTCGATCCAACTTTTCCAACGCGTGGCGCATTCGGCGTGGGACCCAGGTATAGATTTTAAGGATAGAGTCTTGCTACACGCACAACTAGAAACATACATCATACATACATCTCATACTTCTATACATAAAATTTGTGTTTTAACGCTTGTAATGTTTGTGAACTTAATTAAATCAAAAATGTTATGTATACACCCAATTTCATACACATATACATATACCATTCAAATTAGGTAATTAATGATTATTATACATATATAGTACCGTTTTCCAAAATAGAACACAAACTTACAAGCGTTTAAGTATAAACATTACAGGCGTTAAAACACAAACTTTATGCTCATTCATGCGCAAACTTTATTTGTACTATATTACAAACCTATAATTTAGAGTTATATATAATCTGAACTTTATTTAAAAATATACAAACATTATAAATGGTAATGCACAAATTTTATACATATGAATGCACAAATATTACAAAATTATCAGTGTGTTTTATAATCTAAACTTTATTTTAAAAAAATGCATAGATATTATACGTAATAATGCACAAACTTTATTTCCACAAGTGCACAAACATTACAGACTTGTAGATGATATTCTCAATAATATTTAATTACAATCTCACTACACATACACCAAATATCATACACCATACATACACCCCGTATTAAATACGTTTGGGCTCACTACGAATACTCACTCACGCACGGATCCCCACCCTGCACTTAAACACGCGTGCACGCGCAATTCACGTTTCTCAGTTTTCATTTGCGTGCACAAACTTTATAAGCATCTGTGCACAAACTTTATGTAGTAGAATGCACAAACATTACTCGCTTATGTTCACAAACCTTTACATGGATCATACATTTCATCATTCATTAGATTCTTTTATCCACAAACTTTATAAGCATTAGTGTACAAACTTTATGTATTAGAATGCACAAACATTACTAGTTTAAGTTCACAAAACCTTTACATGGATCATACATTGTAGAATTTATTAGACTCTTTGATGCACAAACTTTATAAGCATCTGTGCACAAACTTGATGTCGTAGAATGCACAAACATTACTCGCTTATGTTCACAAACCTTTACATGAACCATACATTTCATCATCCATTAGATTCTTTGATCCACAAACTTTATAAGCATTAGTGTACAAACTTTATGTAGTAGAATGTACAAACATTACTAGTTTATGTTCACAAAACCTTTACATGGATCATACATTGTAGAATTTATTAGACTCTTTGATGCACAAACTTTATAAGCATCTGTGCACAAACTTTATGTGGTATAATGCACAAACATTAATCTCTTATATTCACAAACCTTTACATGGACCATACATTCCAAGATTTATTAGACTCTTTATTGCACAAACTTTATGTGGTATAATGCACAAACATTACACGCTTATGTTCACAGGTATGACATTTCACAAGTAATTCACTCAAGTATCTATAACAAGTAAACCACAATTGTTAAAGGTAGATCTCATCCATTTAAAAATAAAACCAACCTTTTATCATCTTAATTCCATTTTAATCAACTTTCACATGATAGGAGGATGAAGATGAAGAAGATGAGGAGGATGACGATGATGAGAGGATGAGAAGATGACGATGATAAGCGGATGATAAAGATAAAGATAACAAAACAAGGATGAGAGGATAGAGAGGATGACAATGAGGGAAAACGATGGGAATGAGTTCGGGATTGGGGGCGCGTTGTTTATAATTTTAGAAACTGTACGCTATACGTATAATGATCATTAATTACGTATAATTAGAGGATATATGTACGCGTGTATGCAATTTGGATGTACATAAAGTATTTTTGTATTTTGATATATGTTTTTATGTTCATCTTTACCTCTATAAAAAGCCTCCAAAAGTTCTCAACAGCTTTTTGTCATATTTTAAAAATGTTAAATATACCCTTCACACCCCATCAATCTCCCACCTATCTCTTAAGCAATTTGGTCATTTAGACACACACTTTTGCCTCTCTCTTTCTATCAGAGATCCACGTTCTCCTTCTTTAATGTGACTTCACAATGATAGTTTTTTTAACTTCCTTTTCCTCAAGTCAATAATAAAAAAGCCTACCATTTCCTCTATTTCTTTTGTCATCTGGAAAAGCCAGACTCCCCATGCCCACTTGCATCCAACCCCATCACCATCACGATCTTCTTCTACAAAGACACGCTCACACGACGATGGGAGTAGTGAATGCGACGACAAAGTCATTGAACACGGCAATGGAGTCAATAAACGTGGAAGCATAAGCAACAAACGCAATGATGGTTACAATGAACTATAATGACTCGTCATAACTTTAGGTACTTCCCGGTGTGATTTTGATGTCCTTTCGTGTTTGGAGATGTGGAGAAAGCCAGTGGGAAGTCTTGGAATCAAAGGAGTTGAGTTTGGGACTTTTAAGATTGGTTAAAATGGTTCCAACGGATTTCCATCGACTGCTTACAAGATTCGATGTCCGCTCCTTGAGGTTTTTTGTGAGTAGTTTAGTTTTATTTAAAGTTATTTTCCCTAAAACCGTTCTCTCTCTCCTTCCGATTTTCTCTGCACTTTCTCGCCCTTTCTCACCTTTTCTCAAAATTTTTCTCCTACTCCTTCATGTCATGGTGACTTCAGATGATTGTTCAAGTCCATTTTTCCTTCACCACTCCAATAATCCAAGCTTGGTGCTCATTTCTCAGAAGCTCACTAGTGACAATTACGGCTCCTAGAGCAAGGCGATGTAAATCGTGCTTTGAGTCAAGAACAAATCCAGTTTTGTTGGTGAATCCCTGCCTCCTCCTGATTTTTCCGGAGCACTCTCAAGCTTGGACGAGGAACAATAATCTGGTGATTTTGTGGCTCTTGAACGTAATGAATGAAGAAATCACCACTACGATGATTTTGAATTCCTTGGCCAAAGGATATTTGGCAGGACCTCCATGAAAGATTCCAACAGCACATTGGGTTGCATCTATTCCAAATCCACAAGGAAATCGTCTCATTGCAGCAAAGATCCTGATACATGTAAGTAGTTAGTAATTAGTTACAGGGAGTTAGAGTTAGTTATAGTTGCTAGATAAGCAGTTGAGCTAACTGAATGGAAAATTCAGTTATATAAACTGAATGTAATTGACAGCTGAGGCAATGAATGATAATTGAATTCTTTCTCCCATTCTCTCTATTCTATCCTTCTTTGCTTTCTCTTTTCTCTCTTTCTCTCTTTTCTTCCTATTGGTTCTTCAAACCTATCATTGGTATCTAGAGCTTGCTCAGTCCTCTCACATGGCAAACGTGACTCCACTCCAATCGAAATGCGAGACACAGAGGAGAGAATTATTGTGGCAATTGATCCTCAATTGCGAGCATTGGAGCAGTGTTTCAAAATGCAATACAATGGACTTCAAGAAGCAATGTGTGGGCTAGGATTGCAACTCACAGGGCTAGGAATGGCTAGGCGTCGCAGGGGAGGACATGGGGGTGTGTAACATCCTGACTTTTTCCTTCACTAAAACGTCGCATAATAAATAATTATGACTATATTAATAAGGAAAAGATGAAATAAAAATGAAATAAAATCCCAATATTAATTTTATCTCAGTAATATTAGTTAAAAAGAGTAATTTGGCGATCTCGTGACGTCCGGTGACGTTTGGGTCAAAATTAGGGTTTATTATAATTTAAACACGGCTCACAGGAGTCTGTAAAATATATTAATATGAAAATAAATTCAAGAATATTCCAACTAAGATTTAAATATTAATAAGGAAAATTAATAGGTCACAACGGTATGTCCGGAATATTTTTAGGACGTCCGGACATAAATAATTAATGAACAAACATGACCTAAAACACACTAAGGGCAAAATAGGAAATATACATGGCCATGGGACTAAGAAAAACCCACGGCAACCCCCATGCATCCCCAAACCCGAACACACACACACACA
>QANU01012207.1:476606-537076 GCA_003254905.1 Nissolia schottii
AATTGAGGATTGAGAATGGAGGAATTTCTGCGACAAGAGACAACGTGGGTTGGGATTGTGTTTTTTTGTGTCTGTTTTTAGTAGTGTGGTGTGTAGCTTTAGGTGAACGTGCACATTTAATGGGACAATGCGACTTGCCTGCTAGCAGTAGTACTTTCCGCCTCTCTTTCGGTTCGATCGGCAGATTATAACAAGGAGAGAAATTGGGGGAAAAGAGATGGGAGAATTAGAAGGGCTTGCTTGGATCACCTAGCTAGAGGGAAGATATTAAGAGGAGGATTAAAGTGAAACTCATAATACGTTTGATTGATATAAGGATGTAAATTCTTTCAATTGAAATTCTCAACTTAGAAAAGTCAAATATGAATTGGAATATGTTTGGTTTCTAACTTTACTTTTTGTTTTCTATTTTTTTTTCTAGATATATTTTTATTTCTTATTTGTAATTTAAAATTTTGTAAGGTAAGAACCATCAAATGGACCCATCAATCATGTACGTGATCAGAAACTTTCTACACAACCTAACACCAATGTCCTACAAACCCTAACTTGGGCATCAGAGCGCTTGCAAGTACCCACTTCGCTGCCCAGTATCCCAAGCAAGGAGATCTGGGTCCAACCCCTATTTGAGGATTTTTCCTTTAGTACGTTGGCCCTGACTGTGGGGACAAATGACATCCCATGCTTTGGAAGACGATGATCTCCTTTGACATTCAACCAAATGTCACCCAAGAACACTAGGAAGAACTTCCGACCTACCACGTCTATGGTGGCCTGCGGAGAAGGATGGACATGAAGCGCAGCATTCGCGACTAAGCGGACCCAGATGCTTGTCCTCGAAGAAATCCATCCAACTGAAGAGGCCACGCTGAGGAATCAGGAGGTAGTTAACCGCAAAGAGGAGGAGGTACGAAAAACCCCAAACCTAGCCAACCTGGTTCTAGAACAAGCAGCCAAGATATAGCAGCTAGAGGTCGTACTCTTCGAGTTCCAACAGGTTGAAGATCAGCTAAAGAAGAAGGTAGAAATCTGCAAAAATGCCGATAAGGTGTGGGAAGAGGCAGAACACAAGCAAAATGAAGTGCTCAAATGTGCCGAGGATAGAATCGGCACCTCAATGGTCTTTGTAACACTCCTGCTAGCTGCTTACGCTTAAGTCGTAAACAATGCTCACAAGGTTGTTATCTGCTTTGGTTGGAATTCTTTTAGTCTTATATCATCTTTGAAAATATTCTTTAACTGAAAATATGGACCAATTTAAAACTTTTTTCTTTCCTTATTAAAACATAAAACAGGAGCCATGCGTGTTCAAGAAGACATACATATATATGCAAGCAATAGAGTCTACAAGACTTATAACGGATAATCATACAAAACATTCCATAATGTACATACATTCATATGGGTCCAGAAACAGTTACACATTTGGTTATATTTACATATTACACTTACTGCACATAAGAGCTAATGGCATATCTAATCCATTTATCTAATACAAAATACAAAACTCCTAAACGTCACAATACGTAGATATAAACTGTAGTCCCACTGATTCCCTAGAACATCTCAACGCTAAGACCTTCATTCGTCCTGTGATTCCTCCTCCTCTCTTATGTACTCGTCGTACTCACCTGGAACCATAAATAAGTAGGGGTGAGAATTTTGCGTCCTTAGTGGGAATCCTATGGGGCATAACTATCCATTTTCGATTCATTCATGATCTAAGCCACTCAGGAGATCTCTATGTGTCAGAGTATGCTAAAATCCCTACTTATTATTGTTCATGCTAGTCCGGAGCAGCTTTATCTAATTTACTAGGTGACCGGAGGATTTCTAATCTTTGCATTACCTATAAAGGAAAGTTATTGTGCTTTCTAATCCTATTCGCTCGGGTAGCGGTGGAAGGAGGTTATAAATCCTACAAGAGAATCACGTGGTTTAGACCAAAAACAAATTGAGAATCATGTTTTGAGAAGAATTTTTTTTATTTTTTATTTTAGGTGTTTTAACTTGAAAGGCTTCACTGATCCAAAAAAAAACCTTTTATTTTTGGTTGGAATTGACCCAAAAATACTTGAAAGGATTCATAGGTGTATATTTACGAGTGCCATTAAGAATTATATATGAAACAAGTTTTCTTAATGGATTAAATAAATTTTTAGTCCCTAATAAATTGCAATTTTTTATTTTTCACTAAATTAAATTTTTTCTTTGGTTTGAGTTCTTGATAATTTTTTTTAAGTCTCTAATATCAAGTTGAACTGTTAAAATATAATGTGGTAGATGAAAGTCAAGTGGACTTCAGTATACTTTGGTCAACATAGCCAAACCATGTTTTAACCATTGTTAAATCAGTCAAACATGGTCAAACTGGGTTTAAAATGTGGTTAAATTGATCTATGGTTCAAACTGTTTAACCACGTTTGATCAGTTTGATAACCATTAAAACTTAGTTTGATTATAGTTGACTAAATTATAGTGAAATCCACTTAACTCTCATCCACCAAATCATTTTTTTAACAATCCAACTTAACGTTAAGGACAAAAATAATAATAATAAATTATCAACGACTCAAACCAACGAAAAAATTTAATAGGGTGCAAAATCAAAATTTACAATTTATTAGGAGGCAAAAACTTTTTAACTCTTTGTTAAATCACTAAAAGCATGAATCAAAACCACTAAGATTGGTATGAAGGTGAGGGGTTTGGGTAGAACGCATGAGGCCTTAGGTTCAAATCTCATTGCAACTAATGTAATATAATTTCTAAAGTATAAAAAAGGGAGAAAAAAAACTAAAAGCATGAATCCGATTCCCCAAACAATATATTGCAAAGAGAGCAATAAAAGTCACCAAAAAACAAAAGAGAAAGAGACTTCCTTGTTATGAAATATTTGGTAGATGCTATTATCTTAATTTGGTTACGATTTGATTTGATTTGATTTGATTATTATTTTATTAAATAGAATTTGTTATCTTATCTTACTTTACCGTATCTATCTATAAATAGAATCTTAGTGCTCTACATATCATAAATTAGGAGATTTTCATATTCTTAGAAGTGAAAATGTTTATTATTTGACATTCCTTGAAGTGAACAAATATATCTTATTAGTATACCTTTCCTGAAAGAATGAATTTTGTTATTTTACATTCCTAAAGCAAATGAATATTATTAGCATACATTTCCTTGAGTAAATGTAACTACTCTAAGAATCATATCTAAGCATCTATAATTTTCAATTTGTGTAATTCTTGTATTTAAGATTTGATACTCACGATCTCCTAAAAAGAATAATACAGTAGATTCATTATTTACCAAATTATAAAAGATAATTTGATGCTCACATTCATTAGAATGATTTTAAATATTTATAATTTATTCATTTTGGGTATTTAAACTATGATACTTACATCTACACCAAATAAAAAAAAAACACCGAAAAAAACTATGGTACTTATATCCTTTTGAAAATCTATAATATAATCAATTCATTACTTACCAATTTCTAGAAATAAATTCGCATGTTCAAGAATTTTATTTATGGTGCAATATTTTTTCTCATTTACTTATTTTTTGTGTTCTCCACTCTTATTTAACCAACTTAAGATAATACCGTGAAATACAAAATTGTGATACTATTTAATATGACTATAATTTAGTATCTAATTTCATATAATACGTGTTAACCATATTATTTGATTTGGATACAATTTGATACAATGTGATACAATTTGTTATGAATATAAATTGCACTTGCTTAAAGTTACATTATGTGCAATAGGTGTAGTTTCCGTTTTGACATAAGTAGGATATAATATAAGATCATCAAGCTCTTTATATTATTATTTTTTTTCATTTTCTTTTATTTATTAACATGTACAAGCATTGTACTATGACATATTTTATTCTTATGTTATTTAAAGAAAATATTCAAGATAAAGTGTGTGTGTGTGTGTGTGTATATATATATATATATATATCTTGCGGTTAAAGCAATACATATTTTAGTCATTATGAAAGAAACAAATGTTAGTACTAATATTGCTAGTATAAATATGATATTAGGTTTTTGAAGAGTCACTATTTTGTTTTTAGAAGAAACAAATTATTATAAATATTAATACATGTATTACCAAGATGATTGAAGGTTTCAGAAGAGCTATTATTCTATCTCTTAGGAAAAAAATTAATTATATATAATGAACTTTTATCTAACAAGAAATAAAAAATGGAAGACTCCTGTAGAGCAACTACCATGTTTCCTAAATAGAGTCAAAGTTATAAGTAACACTATTGGTTTCTTGTAGAAACACTAATGATGCAAGAAATAAAAACATTAAGATTGTTGAAGGCACTGAAAGAGCTGCTATTTGGCTTTCTGTAGAAATACTAATGATGCAATAAATTATTGAGAACTCATTTTGGTATTCATTGAAGAACCAAAAGATTCTTCAATACATGGACAATCATTGAAGAACCAAAAGATAAGAAATTAATGATTTGATTTGAATCTCTTGAATTCTTAGGAGGAACTTAGGGAGATATATGTGGACCAATTTATCCATGATGTGGATTGTTTAAGACATTTTATGGTCTTCTGTGATGATCACATGCATTCGTGCTTATTATTAAAAAAAAATTGTAACCCAGAGTTTGCGAGAATACTTGTGCAAGTTATTTGACTAAAAGCACAAATTTTATATAATCCAATCAAATTAATTAATCTTGGTAATGCTAGAGAATTAAATTGCAACGCGTCATTTTTTATTTATTTAGATCCTAAAAAAAGGCAATGTAAACTAGAAGTTCAAAGATTATACATTTGCAAATGATAGCAAATAAATTGCTAGATGCATTCTCTGATACAAAAAGACAATTAAATCTTATACACTAGCTAAAAGGCCCCAATTCAAATTGATGTTTATATTGAACAATTAATCGCAAGCTAGAAGCGTGGTAAACAAGTCGGTTCCAAAAATAAAAATCTTCGAGAAGAAAGAGTGACAAATGATTTTATGGAAGTTATTTCTACTGAGAAGACAAATGATCCGAAAACTCTTTATGGTGAAGAGGATAGAGATATGGTAAGAACTTTGGTTGTAATCCAAACATATTGGCTTAATTGAAACGCTAGAAGACGTTCATGAAAATGATGCAATCTCAATATACTATGTCCCTACAGAAAAAATATGAAACGGGCGAGAAATTGTTGTCGATAACATATTAACATATAATGTAACACTAAACATTATGCATGAAAATGAGGATCTTGAATTAAAAACTATCAAAGAGTATCAACGTTAAATTAATTGGCCAAAATGGATAGAAGCCTTGTGGGCTGAACTTGACTCATTTGCAAAAATGTGTAAGTCTTTTGGAGCTGTAGTCCAAACACCCAAAATGTGTAAAACTTGTGAAATATAAATGGGAATGTGTGAGAAAGCACATAAGATTATAAAATTGTAATTTGATATTACATCTGTATGTGATATATTTTAAATTTCCATGTTCATGAATATATATTATATCTTTTTGTTTAGTTAAATGTCAATAGTTTTCATTAATCTTGTTATTGAGTTTATCGTGTTTTTGTTTTGATCCATTTTGTCATTTTACACTATTGTGTTTATGTAAAGAAGTATGCCTCTGCCTTGTGTGTGGATTCATAATAATTAATGTCTACGTTGACAACATGAATATTTTTGAAACTCGTAAAGAAGTTTCTATAATTATAAAGATTTAAGGGAAGATTCCTAGATAAAAGATATTGGAAGGACGAGACCTTGCACCAACCTGCAGATCGAGTATTTACAAATGAAATTTTTATTCATAAATCAACTTACATGGAGAAAATCTTTAAGAGATTTTATATGGATAAATTACATCCATTGAATATCTAAATAATTGTAACATTGTAAGGAGTGTTATGAAATATTTGGTGGATTTATCTTTCCTTGTTTACTTCACCTTATCAGTCTATAAATTGACTCACGGTGCCCTATGTATCATACATCTTTGAGACTATTGATAGAATCCTCTCTTTCCTTTCCTTTCCTTTCCTTATTCCATATTGCTTCCTTCTGATTATTATTTAAACATTTCCAAAACTACACTCATATAACTAATGTTGATTTTCTTTTCCTTCCACCTTGATCTTGTGGTACATCCTTATACATAGATTATCGTTCTCTGTTCCTCCACTCTCAATCCTCCCATCTCATCTCCCCATGTCTTTGCCAATTTTCTTTCCTCCGAATTTGTTCAAGCAATTGATGCATATCCACCCCAACATCCTGGTGCACCGATTATTAGGTTTCCAGATGTTGAGGGAAGACCAAAGAAACATAATTCACTCCTAACCCCTGAGAACCTCGTACCAGTTCGCATGTACCAATTTGCAATACGTTTGCAATCTGGGAACTCTTCGGAAGGCGTTTTGGATCGCTGAGATAAAGGCGCCATGAAAGAAATCCTCAAACCAAGAAAAAGAGAGAGGCTTGAGACAAAGCATGAACATGAGAGAAAATATGATTGATTGTCCATGGATTTGAGACCAAAAACATGAACTAAAGAGCCAAATGGAGGAAGCTGCTATGGGAAGAAGAAAGGCAAGCGACTACTAAGCCCACTAGTTAATGTAGAAAAACTAGATAGAAAAACCTTATGGACCTAGTTGACTTCTCAACCACATAGCTTATATAGCTTATATTTAACTTGAGCTCTGATTCAATGGGTGTGGAAAAGGGAGATAGACTAAGTTTTAACCCATGTATCAAGGAAAAAAAAATGAATTGATGAATTTATTAAGAGAAAATTATTAAATACATAATTTATTATAATATAATTTTTATAAATTTCTAAATTTATGATGTTTTGATTAATTCATATAAAACTAAAATAATATATTAGAGCATACCAGAACATATCGTCTCTAAATACCCCTAGCGTACCACATATTTAATAGGGTAGTGTACCACGTATTGCATACCCGAACAGTATTACAAACTTGGTGACTATGAGAAGACGATAGAACTCAACTCTGCAATTTAGGTATTCTAATGTCATTTGCCATGGCATATTAGATGAAAGGGTGAATGAATACTGTCAATAAGAGTAGTTAAAAATGCTTATTAACAAAAAAAAAAGTTAAAAATGCTATTAATAAATAATAATAATAATGAGCACGTAGGCTTTTCCTCCCACATATCTGTGCAAGTTCATATGTTTGATCATGAGATAGTAGATATGCAAACTAGAAGTCAGCAAAGGAATTAGTCACTTAACCCGTTCTAATGGACACCTTGATCGTATACCAAAGAAGATACGCCAGCTAAACGTAGAAGTAGGATAAGTAGAAGCAAAAATGATGAGTAGATTCCATTCTTTGTATCCAATTTGAACAGCTATATAATTTACACCCACCAGACTTAAAAGATTTCAATTAAACAATTACTGCTCTTGATCCACCAGTATCTTTAACTAACAGAAGCTAAACTTACCTCCCACATCCAAGAGAATAACCCGCCAGAACCATAGCATGAAGGCGAGACGCCGGCGTGCTAGGGTCCAGGGATGTATATAAACCCGAAAAGGAAGAGGTGCATGTAACACCAACTCTGGCATCTGATTACCTATGACGATACTTTTATATAACAAAACAGATGTGAAACAATTTCAATAAGCATCACCTCCATTTTTTTTCCAAAGCATACTCAGTAGCCACCACTTTGACAAATTTCACAAGTATTGTTCATGTATTCTGGCGCGATTCTCTTCCCACCATAGTCTAGCATGCATCTCCCCAAATTTTTCCCGGCTGCACAAGATATGAGGAAACACCAAGAAATAAATTCCAGAGTTCAACATCAGAATGCAACCACAGAAGTAAACTCAAATGCGCGCATCCAATTCTAGATTTACACCATGATTATGAAACTCAGAATGTGAGGGAGCAGAATGGCCTGTGGTAATAGACAAATCAGATTACACGGAAATCACTTTTGGGATTTTGGCTTCTAATTGAGTTTGTACTCCCAACATTCTAAGGGTTTTTTACTTTTCTCTTATATTTCGGTACATTGTTTACTTTTCTCTGTGCCTTTGTCACGGGGCTCAACAGGTAAAACAGACAAGGTACAGACACTAAGTTCAGGACCATTTGCCTATCGCATAATGACCATGACATTACTTCTAGGCTATAGCAGATGTGAGATTACATTCTAACCTGTTGGATGATACAGATAGTTCTGCTGGCCAATATGACAGAGTCAAATATAGTTCGGTATAGGAGGATTGACCAAAATTTGTAGCATTAGTCTTAAACTAATTTATCATGCATGCGTTGCATGGAACAAAATATAATATTTTTGATAAGGTAAAAATTACTTTGTAAAATAAATTTTATCAGTCAAATGCAAGGTTCGTGAACCCTCAAAATACTCGAGAGTTTATCGATTTTGTTCAGAGTTTACCAAAAAAAACGTTAACTCATTTTGTGTGGTAGAATCATAAATTCTTATGAGTTTATAAGTCAACTCGAGAGTTTAACAACCTTATTCAAATAAAGTAAAATCATTATTTAAAGCTAAAATCTAGAGAATGTCTGTCTTAGAAACACAAAGAAAGCTCAATATCATGTTGTTTTCAGTTAATGTATGCTCAGATGGCTTCTCCTATTTTCAGTTAATATAAAGCTAAGGTTTCCATTAAATGTTGTAAGTTTAGCAAGTGTCATTGTAGATGGCCTCACTTGTAGCAGTTTGTTTGATTGCCCCATTTACAGAACTGAGCTCACAAGGGAGAGCTCAAAATCATTGACAGAAAACATGAAAGGCTGTAAAGAAAAGTTAGTCCTCTCCTAATATTACTCCACGCGTTTTCGACCACCCAGAAATGCATAAACCCCCATGACTACTTGCCTAGAGCAAGAATGCTAAAATTCATGAAACATATAGAAAAACCAAGTAATGAAAAATCAAAATGAAAAAGAAGATCAAAATATCATGATATCCTCATAGCTATTCGACCCTCTAGACAGCAATACAAGCTTTAGATTAGAAAGGACAAAAACAAATATAACCCCAGTATATACCATAACACAGCTTAATAGGTAAAAGGATTTTGATCTGAAAAAATGATAGAAAGATTTTGAACCAACCAAACAAACAATTTGAAATTGTTGTGAGCATGCTAAGATAATATAGAAAATTGGGAAGCTATTAATGAAAGTAGATTGGGTCATTTTTCCAACACCCATTGAGCTTCTCCTAAAAGTGGTCTCGGTAAACTTCTCAAACTGACTCTTAAGCAACCGATACTCTTCAGCAACCAAAACCAACAAATAAAGCTTACTTGGAAATTAGTATTGGTGACAGAATTGAGTCAAGGTCTTCTTTTTGTACCAAAAAAAATGATTTTCATTTCAACTTTTTGAACTACTCAAAGGTGATTACTGCTAACGTCTCGTGATCCATGAACTACTATGAATTATCAAAAGCAAACCCTCTGAATAATTTAAGCTAAAACATTTTCACTTATCTTGTACTTCAATTTTAAAGCAATGATGTTTTCTGTCAATTATCAATACCAAAAGTTGAATGTGTTAGGATCACTAGTTAGAGGCTCATATATGATGATTTTATATCTCTAGCATGGATAGCTATACCAGTAGTAGTTTGGTGAACTACTAAGAACAACATGTAGTCCCAGGATTGATGTCAAATACTTCAAGCAACTTAACCTGTAGTGGGTGAAATTATTGTGCTTTTGGCATAGAGATTAACAGCTTAAGGCTTTGTTTGGGAGTTAGGAGGGAAAAGAAAGGGAAGGAATTAAGGGGGGAGGAAGTGGAAGAAAAGGAGGGGATTTAGAGGGTTTGTCTTCCTCTTGTTTGAGTGTGCGCAAAACCCCCTATTTTGGAAAAATGGACAGTATGGAGGGTTTTGGAGAGTCTTGAATACACTCCAAAACCATCCCCCACCTAAATTAAAACACTCAAATAACATAAAACCTCCCAAACCTCTTCCTTTCCTTCTCTTCCCCTTCTAAACTCAACTCCCAAACAAAGCCTAAGAGAATTATCTATCCACAAAGTTGGTGGGGCGCATACCTGAACCTGACTCGTTTCAGCTCCCGTTTGCCACCTGGAAGTGCTCTGATGGTAATGTAAACCCCGGGTTCATCCTGCTCAACCCATTCAGCCTCCAAGTCACTAGCATTGCTCATCGATAGATCCCCTGAGCGATCAGCTTCTCTAGATGAGCTACTTCTTATCGAAGCATCCATTGATGATAACTCTGTCTTGGCAGCACTAATAGTTGACACCTTTGGGGTTGAGCTCATACCAATTGAGTCATTGTAATGCCGGGATTGCATTGACTGATGATCAAAGGAATCCGAGGATGAGTATCCCATTCCCATCCCTGTTGGGCGGTATAAATTGCGAGGTAGTCGTTCCCTGGTTAGTGGAGGTGTGACAGGGCTATCTTCTATCGATTCGCGCTTTGAACTCTGCTTTCCATCCATAAATATGCACAAATTAAAAAGATAAAATGCAATCAAAACTTTCGCCTATCTAATTCATAAAAATTGAGGACATGAACAGCAAAAGTTGAAGTGCAAGACTACTTGTGAGTTATAACAT
Source organism: Nissolia schottii (assembly GCA_003254905.1). Classification (NCBI taxonomy): domain Eukaryota; kingdom Viridiplantae; phylum Streptophyta; class Magnoliopsida; order Fabales; family Fabaceae; genus Nissolia; species Nissolia schottii. Next base: position 487,255 of record QANU01012207.1, read on the forward strand.
GTGCCTGATAGGCATATGTGTAATATCTTTGTCGACTTTTGGCCAGAATTTATTTGTCAGAACGATATGTTATGTCTATTGATCCTTATATGAATAAGTTAGTCATACTACTTTATTCTATCTAATGATCATCCTCTCTTATTGTCAAAATATCCTAGCAGTTATTTAAGCCGTGTAAGTAACATTGCTCAAATAATAAACACGTTTTTATACAAGCATATTTTCATGGTCAAATAACAACCACCTTTACATTCAGAAACTATGAATGGACCCTAACCAAAGTAAGGATAGCTATGGTAAATTATAACCCACTTAGATACGATACTGTAATTTGCACCACGCTTTAGAATCTGCAGAGAAATTCTTGTGTGATTTTAGAGTGTCATGTTAAATATGTTCCAAACCATAAAACGAATCTTTAGGGTCCTCCCAAGGTAGTGACCGATAGGTCATTCTTTGTGTGGTTTAGAGCATATCCAACTCGGAGATCTAGGGTCACACAAGAATTTCACGAAACTGCACACCAACAGTCTATGGATACAAATAATGATGATTCTTCCCTCAAGTTAAGTGATGAAGTGAGTGAAAATCAAAATACATTTATAAATTTAAATTATTAATAACTTTTTGGTATGCACTAAAATTGCCTGATAAACACTGTCCTAAGTAACACGCAGCTGCCAATCGCTACATTGTGCACGACGACACATGTCTGAGTTACATAAATTCAAGATTTACCTCATCTTCAGACCTTGGTGGAGTTGGAAGAGGGAATGCTTGGCGGTTAAGCCTTTGAACGTTGTAAAGTTCCATGACCTTGTCATAGTTCTCTGCCCACCATCTTTGAGCTTGCCATTTGTTAAATATCTCACGACTATCCATGAAAAATAAACCAAAATTAATTCACTAATCAGTCCTAATTATACATGAGAATGAAGCACCATGACATGTAGCATCTGAATTTAGGAAAAGAGCAATGCAACCGTAATTTGAAAACAGTGAATACTACTTGTGACGGGGTGGTGTTCCTTTTTGTCCCCCCATCCCTTCTCTGTGCAAGTTTTTTTCTTTTTTGCTTTTTTGCTTTTTCTTTTGTTGAAGGATGTTGCATTAGTGGTAAAACAATAATTCTTCATTGTTACAAGAAAATTAAGGTTTTTCACTGTATCAGTGTATTAGTATGACTGATCCACGACACTAAGCTTGAAACATCCAACAACCTCCAATTGATTAATGTTGACCAAAATTTTTAGACGAACCGTTAATTTTTAGTGGTGTGTGACACTGTCGTCAATCATGCTATCCTGCTAGGTCACTCAATTAGATGCTTTTTGACAAAGAAATCTCAGATGAATAATTAAAAGCAAAGCCGGCCATTTTGTGCGTGAAATTTAAAGTTGTTCCAAGGCCAACATTGACCTTACAGTGGAGTTGTCTAACCAAACAAAAGCAAGTGGGTCCCAAACTTTATGTCAACTACATTACTAAACGCACCAAAACATGAAATGATGGAGATGGTTCAGTAGGTTTTAATATTCTCTTAAGATCTCTCTGTGGATATCCTCGTGTCAGCAGCAGTAACCAATTCTCTCGTAATAATCAAGTTCACACAAAAGTGATAAATTGTTAGATATGAAATATTTTTCCATTCTCATGGGTGAGAAACAAACTCACTCACACTAACATGATTAAGGGATGATGTGAGCTATCACCATAACACACCTCCAAATTAAAATTTTCCAAGTTTAATTCATTAAGGAAAGAAAAGAAAAAGGAAAAAAAAAACAGTCCCCCAATACACAAAGCTCTAACCTAGTGGATGGACAGAGTCTTATCAATGGAGGTTGTTTTTAAGATTTAAACCGAATACACAAAGCTCTAATTCGATCACAAACGTTATCGTTACTTGATTAAGAGGACACTCACCCGCAAGGTCATGAAAAGGAAAAGAAAATAAAATAAAAAATAAAGAAAAGGGGAAAGAAAATCATTTGTTGAAAATCATTTGTGCATTGACCCACCCACCAGCACCATACTGGTTGGGATTGCACCACAAGGCACCAAGTAGGACCCAACTACACTTGACGCCACCGGTGCTTTTATCCTACGACTAAATAAAAGAGAGACAAAAAAAATCAGGCAACGAATTATGTATCTTCAACCTCAATTGCCATCTAGAAGGCTAGAAGTGGTTCATTTCACATTTTGTCTGATGTATAGTTCTGGAGTGGAAGATGATGAGAGCATTCCCCGGCAAATTGCGGGTTAAAAGACAAAAGCTGGCATAAGACGAAAACAAATCCACTAATAATCAGGCATGAAGAAGAAAATTTTAAAAAGAATGCACAAGTGTTTCCTCCGACCAAACGACAAGACTCGGTTTTTAAGGGTTCCCAACACAATGAGCACTGACCCACCACCACTTACAAGCCACAATCAGCATTGCTTTTGGACCCACTTTTTGGATTGCTTTTGGTAAAGGGCGAGAAATAACAGGGGAATGTGGACCCCATTACCTAAAAACCATTTCATATATACAGAGGAGGAGGATTCATGCTTCACTGATGCGCTTTCGGAAATTGGACTTGGGATGCTTCAATAATAAGGACTATAGTGACAGGTGTGAGGGAGCACTGAGCATGATTGACAATAAGCGATCAGAAATAGGTTAGGCTCAATCTTGTTACCTCTTTTCCAATCCTAGTTTCATTCTGACCAAAAAAGAATAGTGTACCATAAGCTGTGCGAATATGACCGGAAAATCCTCAATTGATTGTTGGAGGATCATCACTAACTTAAAGACAAACAAAATTAAACTCCACCATTACGACTTATCCAAATTAACCAACAAAAAAAAAAAAAAAACCATGTGAACTAGATTTAAAATTTAATATAGTTTCTACTGTTTATTTCTCAAGATGCAAAGATGAAACTGTACCAAGCCATACTATTATACTTTTCATCGTAATTAATCATAGTATGTTCAAAACAAATTTGGTGAAATTTTTAATCAGGACCTTATTTCTAAGGAAGAAATAAATAATATAGAGTTTATTTTGGATGGAAACAAATTCCAAGTCCCAACTCCCAACTCCCAACTACTCCATTGTTGCCATAGAACAAACAAAACAAAACGCAGAAACTCAAGGCGTTAATCCCAAAACAAACACGACAAGGCTAAGAACGACGAAGAAACAACCAACATAACCAATATGACGTCATAGATTTAAAGTAAACAAATGTACCAAAAATAGTTAAAATGGAAGTACCAATTGAGTTAGTCCACCATACCAAATAAACGGCACCCATTGTCATTATCACTAGGGCACTAACCCGACATGCAAATAAATAGCCTCCAATAGTCTATATTCTACATTAATTAAATATTTAAGTTTTTTTTTTTAATTTTAGAGATTTTGGAGAAATTTTTTTCATTTACAACCTATATCGCTAAATCATAATATCATTAACTCACTTCACACCACTTCCTAATTCAAATTTCATATCTCAACTTACCTCACTACTTTCATTTTTTTTTTCAATTCAAATTTTAACATCTCTTTGACATAACCTTTATTAATTTAAATTTTTTATTCTCTGACAATGAAGACAAACACCATTAAATTTTTTTTAAATAAAATCTCTAAATTTTAATATATTTTATTAAAAATTACTCTAATTTACTATTATTACAAAAAAATTTATTATAAATAAACATAAAAATATATTTTAAAAAATACATTACACGGGTATTATCCTAATATCCAAAAATGTTTCATCCGGATACACATTTTCACACTTGGTAACATAAATTCTAAATTAATATCATACGTTTTCATATTGTTACTCAAAAAGGTAATTTAATATGGAAGTAAAGTTGAAAACTAAATTTTCATACATTAATTATTTAAACAATTTTATTGATAAATCTAAGTCACAAAAAAATTATCTCATTTTCAGTCTCAGACTGAAATCGAATCCTAAATAAAACATTTTATAATATTGATTTAATTACAAAAAAAAATTCCAATATTCTCAATTTTTTTCCAGAAATGCAGATAGCTTGTACTAATTAGTGACTAATACTCAACCAAAAATAATTAGTGATTAACATTAATATGTCACATATTTTCATTTCTTTTAAATAAAAATGTATAAACATATTTGAAATTATGGAATTCACGATTTAATTTATAAAAGATACCAAAAAAATAATCAGATATTAACAATTTTCTCCGGCAATATTGAATCGATCATCACGTTCACGACAATGCACAGTCAACATCCACAAAATTTAAAATGCACAACTCAAAACGGCACCGAAAGCAACGATACGACACGGAGTCGCTAACCGTTTGATCACGCACCTGAATCGGATCCGCTTGAGGTCGTTCCCGCCACGGGGAAGCGACAAGAAGGTGATCAAAACGCCGGGCTCCACCTGCGCCACCCACTCCTTCTCCTCGTTCTCCTCCACCAGCAGCACCACCGGCTCCGCCCTCCTTCCGCTTGCGCAGGCGGCGCTCGGCGTCCCCTCCCCGCTCGATATCCCCTTCAGCCTCGCCTCCATCTCCTTCCCCCACCCCGTCCTAGTCCCCGCCGACGAGCTCGAGCTGCAGGTCCGCCGGTACGACCACCGGAACCGATCCGAGTCACCGTCCGAGTCGACGCTTCCGCCGCCGCCAACGCTTTTGAGTCGACTCGGCGCCGTGCAGGGGCTGCAGTGCTTGTACGCCCCTGACGCCTTCAACGCCATGTCCTTCAGCTGGAACCAAACGAACAAAAACCAAAACAAACACGCGCGCGCGGTAGAGCGTGTAAATCACGACAAACGGTGAAGAAGGTGAGAGAATACAGTTTGGAGGGGTTTTCATAGTTACCTGAGAGGTTAGCGACTTGACGGATTGGTTTTTTGCGGTGCTGGAATCGGGATCGTCCGGGTGACTCAGTGAGTCGTCCCCGAGTTTCTTTGGACGAGCTATGCATGTGAGCATTTTTTTTTCCTTCTTTTCTTAATTTATTTTGTCCTTTCTTTTGTGATTGTGAAGAAGAGAAGTGGGAGAGGATTGAGATGTAGAGTTAGGTGACTGGCTTATAAAGCGGGGAGACCGAGGGAGCCATGCGAAGCAGCAGCAACTTCAATTACGGGATCAGAGATTCTCTGCAAACTGGAAAAATAAAAAAAATAAAGTGAATACTAAAATGGAGTTTGTGAAAAGTAAAATTAATGAATTGAATTTGAAGGGAATTGAATGAGTTTATGTTGGGAGATTGGAAGAGAGAGTGGACCGTGCGGTATCGGAGATAATGGCGGATTTCTGGTGGCAGTGGGAAGAGGGGCCAGGGGAGTGGGGTGGGTGTGCTTTCGATTTTGTTTCGATGTGAATTGGGTGATGGGGTTTAATGGAGAGAGGAGGGGATTCGATTTGAGGGAATTGTGGAATCTACTTTTTGTCTTGGGGTGGGGTATTACCTTTTTGGCCTGTTAGCCTAGTAGCATACTTATTAATCTCAGCCTGATGGATCATACCATAGGATTATTATTTAATTAAATAGATATATAAAAAATAATTATATTTAATTAGATATACAATATATAAAACTCAAGCGACATTAAAAGTCGAAACGGTTCAGTGGTAATTGAGCACGTAATGAAGCAAAGTGGACTGGGTTAAACTCCTTGCAGTGAAAAATTTTGGTATTTCAAGAATTCAACTATGGGTAGTAGTAGTAGAGTTTCGCAGTTGAAGTCCTTTTAAGCTTTGGGATATTTGTTGGGCTGCTGGTGAGCTCAGCCCATAAAGAACCCATCCCATTATTGAAAATTTGACACATCCCATGTATCACGGTTAGTAAACTTCACAATGGCCATTGGCTAGTAAACTTCTTAGACGATTTATCAATAATAAGAATATATGTCTGGAGGCTCACTAATATGCTCTCTTAAAAGTAAAATGAATAGATATTCAAATTGGTCTTAATATTTTCAATTTAACATCAATTTAGTTTCGACAAAATTTTATCAATTTAATCTAAAATTTTAAATTTGACATCAAATCAGTCTTTACCATCAAATTTAATCTTTAAAAATTTAAAGAAATTTTCAAAAATACAAAAGGGTTAATTAGGTTTTTAGTCCCTGTAAAATTGAAAAGTTTGGTTTAGTCCTTATATAGAAGTTTTAGTCCCTGCAAAATTTAAAAGTTTGGTTTTAGTCCTTGGAGCTGTATGAGAGTTGACTGTGCTGACGTGGACGCGTCAGGTGCTGAAGCGGCGCTGATGCGACGCGCCACGCAAGATGGCACGTGGCATAACCTCCAAAACACAACCCATGAACCATGACTCATGACCAGTCTGGCCCGACCCGTTTTTAAAATTAAAATTTTAAAAAAAATGGCATTTTCGTCCCCCAATAGAGATAGGGGGCTGGGGGAACGAAAATGCCATTTTTTTTATTTTAATTTTAAAAACGGGTCGGGCCAGGTGGGTCACGGGTCATGGGTTGGGTTTTGGGGGGTATGCCACGTGGCATCCCGCGTGGCGCGCCACATCAGCACCTGACGCGTGCACGTTAGCACAGTCAACTCTCATACAACTCCAAAGACTAAAACCAAATTTTTAAATTTTGCAGGGACTAAAACCTCTATATAGGGACTAAAACCAAACTTTTCAATTTTACAGGGACTAAAAACTTAATTAACCCAATCCAAAAAATAAAAATAAAAACTCTTTCTTCTTATTCCATTACTACCCTTCTTCTTTACCAACAAGCTTGGTGCCCTTTCTCTCACTCCACAATAGCTCCCCACACCAACTACACCATGCCCTTAAACCATGCCAAGTACTTTCATCTCTAACAATCCAACAACAACGCGGATACAACAACCACAATCACCTGACCTCCGATTTTCTAATTTTCCATTCCTTATTCTGATAGCCTTCTCAAAAAGGAAAACAAACGCCAACAATAACAACTTACCTTTCCACCATCATCATCTATCTCACTTGGCCTCAATCATCATCACCATAACACAACAACCACAACCCATTACCTCCTTTGCAGCCATAAAAACACCATTCCTTTCACAAATGTCACCAAAACCACCTCCTTAAAGCACCATAGCCACCACCCAAAACATCATCCTCACCACGTCCTCAACCTCACACCCCGAGACTATTACCATAGCCACCATGACTACAACCCGTCCTCCATTAAACTCAACCTCAACCATACAAAATTTCATTGCTCACAGCCATAACTCATACCAACTCTCCTATCATTGCCCACAACCCAACCACCATGACTAGCCCACCCAAACTGTTGCCCCGTCGTTTGAGAAACCACACCACTAAGCCACCATAGCCACTAGAGACCACTACAAATCGCATCCATTACTACCAGCCACCAAAATCATCAATGTTAGAGATGCGCTGCGGCTGACATGCACCAAAGCATCACAATTCTAGTGCGCAATCAAATAATAATTTATAAAACTAAGTAAACCCCAAAAGCTTAGTAAAGGAGGCTAACCTAGGTCGTCTCTCAAGAAAGTACAACAATCCAATTCTGTTCTATTCTATTTGGATACAGTAAAATTGGGGGATTAATGGTTATCACAAATAAAACAAAATACATGAAATAAAAGCAATACCATGCATACGGTTCTTCCTAAATCAAGGATCAATTATTATTGGTTCCAAAAAATAATGTTCATAAAAGGGGTTGCTGATTATTAGCCAGAGATCTCCAACTAATGTACAATCACCTAAGAGATCATGATCTTTCTTCTAAGCATTAGTTAGTACAAGAATTAACAACCAAGATCTTGGTATCAAATACACATACTAATTTTATACCCAATTGCACAACTTAATCAAATCTGATTAATTCCCCATATTCCCTTACCAGTTTGGACAATCCTAATTAATCAATTCGAATTACCAATCCTAAAAAATCCTAATTCAATAAATCCTTTAATCGTCTAAGATTCATTAATTTAGAATTAACTCTAACCAATAGCATGCAATTGTTATGTTATCAATTAGAGAAGAAGGAAGGAGGATTATGAATCATCATTAAACACAAGAACCTCAAATAAATCCTAATCCTAGAATTACCACATGCAAGGTATTAGAAAATTAATTCTCCATGGATGGAGGATTCAAACGCATAAAATAGAGAGAAGAAGAGAGTAGAAAATAATAAAGAATTAAATTAAACAAACTTGAATTAAATAAATGGAAGAACTTCACAAACAATTGGGAGCTTGCATTGTCAATGCGAGCTCTCCAACAATCTTTGAATAACTAATAACTAAGCACTACTAACATAAACCTAAGGTGCATAAAATTTAAGGAAAAAGTGCAGCAAAAAAAAGTGGAGGCTGAGTATTGAGATAATATGTCGTTGTGATTGTTAATGTGTCTATTTATAGAGGATGAACCCCAAAGTAAGTGAAAATCCCACACTTTTGGCACAACAGTTGATAAAATGGCGATAACTTTAGCTACAGATATCAGATTAAGGTGATTCAAGTCTTCACTTAAATCTAAGAGATAGATATACAACTTTGTAGTTGAAGCTAAATTGAGATTCATCCTCCACCATGGTGTAAAATCCATGACAAAGTCCAAGTTAAAAAATCCTTGGCAAATCTTTCACCAAATCTTTTTAAATTTGAATTCAAATTTGTATTTTATTATCCAAATCTTCTCGTAAAATCTCTTCTTCAACATTTGTATTTTATCTAATCTCCTTCAAATCTTCATTGATCTTCTTGGCAATTTATTTTTCTGCAATTTAAATAGAAAACTAAAAAGGAACAAAAAAAATCTACAAATTGATTTGTAAGATAAAAAAAAATGGTGCCTTAAATTACATTTTTCTCAATTTCTCACAAAATTGGATAATGTGAAAATCATATTAATTAAGCAATAAAACCAGACATTTTTAGGATGCAATGTTCAATTTGTAGCCGATGCATCGATGACGACTGGGTGTGACTAGTGTAGGGAGCTGTTTTGTGGTTGGAAAAGGGCACCAAGCTTGTTGTGATGATTTAGACAACTTTAGAGTACGCGTACCTTGACCGATCCAATATTTAGGGTCCAGCGCACCCAAAACCGCGAGGATTTATCTTGGCGAATCAAGGTCAAGCTCAAGCTCCTTTGAATTGAGGATCAAGAGACCTTTTTCCTCCCGCCCCTCCATCAAAGGCGAGCCCACGCTACAGATAGAAACAAATTTACCTTTTTGCCTAATTACGCTTTATTTACTATTCAGATATATGCATATATATACACACACCATGTTTTATGTGCAATATATGATTATGAGTGGTATTGAGTTGCCCACCACTGAGTTGATAACTCACTCTTTTGTCATGTTTTTAAGATACAGTAGAGGAAAGTGAGAACATCTCCCTCGTCCAATAACAGTGACGCCCAGCGTCAGTTTTAAGCTCTGTTTGCAGTTAGGTCTACCAAAGATTATTGTGTTAGATATGCGCCAAACTACTAGGGTAGGATCCCCCATTTGTTTTTATACCTTAGTTTCATTTTTAATATTTTCTTCAAATAAGATGTAATCAAGATATTGTTTTAGTTCATTTATGAAATCAGTTATTTATTTATAAAATAATTTGTTTATTTTTGCATGCATCTACGTTAGTATGCTACATAAGAGCTTCCATAGGGGCAGTAGCCCTACGTGAGGTCACGTCCTAAATTTGGGACGTGACATTATACCATCGTATCACTATAATGCAATTTTACTTTATAGAATCACAATCGCAATCCAAATTGAGATTTTAGTCAAAATAAGAGCTAGTTATCCATAATATGGTTCTATGAACTTATATTAGCTTAAGCACCAATTGCACAACCTAATTTATATCAAAATTACTCAATTCCTTTTTGTACCAGGCTAATATCATTTAATTAATTAATCAAATGTTCGAAGTTTAGCACAAACCATGCATGATATGCACATCATAATGACAACATAATTCAAACTACTAGATATGTGATAATTAATAATCATTAGTTATAACACAGCTAGGATTACGTGTGAGAAATTAGAATCATATGAGAACATAAATAAATCATATAACCTTAACAAACACCAATCCTTATAAAACCTTACACAAGGTAAAAGAAATTAAGAAGATATAATATGAACTAAGCGGGGGTAATCCACTACGCTAAACTATAGCCTAGGCAGGGGAAATCCACTCTGCTAATCTAGAAACTAGGCTGGGGTAAAACCATTTCAGCCAACCTAGAAACTAAGTGGGGGAATAACCACTCCGCTAATTTTAGCTTAATCAATGGAATTAATCGCCTAATTACAACAAAGTATTAAAGCAAAAAATATAAACAAAATATAAAAAAATAGGAAAATTAACAAGAAAAGAGATTTTAGAAAGGGAAAACCGAGATAGAGATGGATTAGAGCACGATTTTGGTGAAAGGAAGAAGTTGGGAGCTTGAGCTCTATTTATAGGCCATTTTTTACTGCTCTTGTTCACTGCAGTGAGTACCCTTTGTTGCAGCAAAAAATACAACAGTAACACTGACTCAATGATGATTCGGTATGGATAAGTCAATAGAACTTCGCTTTAACGAAGGATTGCTCATAGCAATGAAGGGTATCTTCGCCTCAACAAAGGCTTTGCTCACTGTAGCGAAGAATGCTTTGTTTCAGTGATTTTTGAGCCGAATTTACCAAATGTTTCTTCATGAAAGTTGTAGATCTTTCAATTATACATGAAATAAAGTCAATTTTTTCCTCATTGAAACTTTGGATGATGAAATGGCACCCCGATCTTTGTGGCATCTTCAAGTTGTAATTCCAACATTGTTGTTCCTACTTCTATGGTCTTTTTAATTAAGTAAACATTTGATTCAACTCTTGAAGTCTTCATCAATGTTGTATAACTTTCTTTTATATTTTCAATTATATAGGACGTGTAAGCTTTTGAAGTCTACAACTTGTTTTACACTTGAAATACAAAGACAGCATAACAACCATAATTCGCGCAAGAAAAACTCAACTTGATGTCCAAACTCTATTATGTTGTAATTGTGAGATATGAAGCTTGAAATAGAGTTTGGGAGCAATAATCATTCATTCTTTCTTGAATTCTTGATCAATACCCAATTCCGAGTTGTGTTCCTACGTAAAATAACACTCAAAGAACGAGCGTTAAATGCATAGGATCCTTCAGTAGTTATTTTCTATAAAATGGCACAATTTATTCACAATTTGAAAAACTAATATCTAAGAGGACATAGCCAAAGTTCTTGTTAATTTCTTATTCTTATATACAATTCAATACTATAACATGCGATTAAAATGAGAAAAATAACTGAATATGTATAGTGCGTCAACGATCAACAATGACTGTCTCCTTGTTGATTTGCAGTATTCCCATTTGAAGCCGGGCGGTGAGCATTTCCGCCAACATGGTCATGGCTCTCGATAGTTGCTAAACGACTGCGGGTGCTTGAAGTATAGATGTTGTGGTTGCATGGATACGACGTGGATACTGGATAACCATGATTCTCTTAAAGAAGAAATAGAAAAATCATATGAGAGCATGAAAGAAGGCGCGCGTTGAAATTGCTACCTAATCCTAAATTCAACTGGCTGATACTAGACATGACTTACTTCCTAAAGGCCTCAGGTAACATCATGCCTTGTGCAAATAATGGTCATTCCATTTAGACAGTCATGATCTTACTTAAGAACACTTGCCCCAGTGACTCGCAAGAAAAACCCATGACTCTGATACCAACTGTGATGGCCCCAAAAATTGCCACCAGCACACTGGGAGTAATTCCCTTACGAAAGCCTCCTAACGAGATAATCATGAAAACACACATCTTTTTATAATGAGAAAGCCTTTTAAAATAAACTGAACTCGATAAATATAATAAAATAAAAAAAATCCTTAGATAAAATACAAAATTAAACAATTAAAATTATGTAATATTTTGTTTGTAGGTTCACTGGAGTATTCTACTGACTAGCAAAAATTAAATTATCCTAAATAACTTAAATGAAACTAAAGATAACTCTAGGGCAATGTGAAGCTCACCAAAGATCCAATCTACTGGAATCTACTAAACGAGGGGAGTATATTCGTCAATGTTATCTGAAAAAAGGGTTAATGAGGGGTGAATTATCGCTCAATGAATGACAAATCCCACAACAACATGGGATAGCTTGTAGGCACAACATGCAAATGCAATACATAATATAATATCAACCATAAAAATTTTATATAATTATAATACATAGTTAGTGAAAGCATTTGAGAATATAAATAAGTTGGGAGTTCTCTAGATAGATGAACTTGAGCATTACGGTTTAGTTGTTCCTAAATTATTCGGGCTTTACATTCTTGCCCTAATTCTACATGAATCATATTCTACGTTATGATTGTACACGGTATATCAGGGTCAATGTGGGTTGTCGCTGATGTAAAATTTTATCCTAGATCTACTCCCATGAAACCAATTTAAATTACATAACATGAAATATCATGAACATAAAATCATTAATTGATGGCATAACATAACTTAACTTGCTCATAAACATTCAAGCACATGCAACATGACATATTTAATGCAAATAAAGATGTATGGTTCCATGTAGTTCTAAAATAGTTTTCATGACTTTCTAAAATAACTTCATAAATATATTCATAAATAGTTTCATTCAAATAACTACTTTCTTAAATAAGAAAATTCTTAAATAATAACTAATTTTATAAATAAATAATTTCAAACAAATAAATACATGGTTTAAAAATAAACCGTGAAGAAAGTTACTCACTTGGAAATGACTGACGACTACGGAGTACGAATGTTGGGAGATCCTAACACCCTACGTGGAGGCACTGCTTCCCCACAAAAAGAAGAAAAGAGAGAGAAATAATAAAAATAACTAGAACTTTGAAAGAAAGTTTGCACCTTTAGAGCTATCTGGGTGAATTAGCAAGTAAAAACACTCAAGGGAGACTTCTATTTATAGAGGGAGGTCAAGACCCCCCTCTAGACACGCTTCTCAATGTGGAACTTCACTTTCGTGTCACTACAATGCCCCTGTTCTGCCACATCGCTGCAACGCACCCTGGGCACTGCAACACATGTCCTTTCCTCTTTTTTTTGTCCTAAAAACTATGGGTTGTTACAACCATCTGGAAAATGGAGGAAGATCAAACAGGTGAGCTAGTTTCCCTATTCATCATCCATAGTCCTTACTTACAACACCCATAGACTAAGATGTTGTGGACACAAAACCAGGCTAGGAATTGTGGAACTTACTTTAAGAAACAGTTCATGAAGGATGCCACACCACCATTCTATAAAGAAGAACTAATTGCACATTTGCATGAAATCAATGGGTTTAACATAAAAATCCTCCTATTAACTCCACATGTGGAAAGTTAAAACCATTAGATGTCATTTGTATTTTTGAGTGGGATCTATTTGGAGAATATGAGACAAATGAAGTAAAGCCAGTTGATGAGAAGGGTCAACCCAACATCATGCAAGATTCCCAAGACCCAAATGAAACAATTAATGTAGAAAAACTTCCTGAAATAGAGACAGAAGGATACAAATATAAAGGCAACTTTATTAAAAGATGTCGGTATACTTGCTTACTACATGGATAATGTTTAAGGTATATGGCTGCGCGTGTGAAGGTGCATGTTGTACACGTGGCTAAATGCATGTGTGAAGGCGCATAATGTATATGGGTCTGAATGGATATATGATGAGTGCATGTTGTATACATGTGTGGTAGGTGTTGAGTGTATGTTGTATACGTATCTGCATGCATGTGTGAAAGAGTGCATATCGTGTATGAGTGCCGAGTGTGTGCACACCTGTGTCCTTTAGAGCTTTGTTGTACTTATGTAAGAACAAACTCCTCCTCATATAAGGAGAAGCTTCCCTCTTTGTAAATCATCAAAGTTTGAAGGAAATAAAACTATGGCCTTTTAAATACTTCTTCTTCTTTCTGAAAACCAAATTCTTAACATCAACTCATGCTTCTATAAGCTTGAGAAGGGTGAAGGTAATAGACATCATAGACATACAAGTATTCTCTATACTTGCCATTTATAGAGGATCCTGTGTATCAGAGTATGTCTAACCAACGATCCATTTTACCCGGTCATTTCTATTATGGAGATATCGCTCTGATGAGTAATTGCTGCTCGAATAATAGGCCTATTTGTATGTCAAAACTCTTGCCTTGTGAAAATAAGTGTTATATGTCTGTAGTGGGAAGGCTCCCAATACAAACATTTAAGGTATTGTTTGGTTTTAACACCACCTCAAATTATTCTCATCATTTTTGTATGGCATGCTTCAATATTTTTTTTTAAAATCATTATATCTACATTTTGAATTATATTATAAAAAATGGGTTAATAGCAACTTACCTATAGCTCTTGTTCACTTAATCCCTTAACATTTCAAAATGTGCAATTTAATCCCCTAAGCTTTCTAAACAATGCAAATAAGATCTTTTGTCACTTTTGACATCTAAAAGGTCTGTTAATACTTTATGTGACATGCACATGTGTATATAACAACCATAGTATATGGGATCCTAAAAAAATAAGGAAAAATTCCCCAATTTATTCCCTCTCAATTTCGAGTTCGGTCAACTTAGTTCTTTCAATTTCGTCCCTCTCAATTTTCGAAATTGGCCATGTTAGTGTGATTAACGATGTTATTGATGTGACACTTAACGGAGTAACGTGACACTTTAACTGTCACGTCACCCGGTCCACGTCGGCATCGGTTGCATCTTGCACATGAAATTAAACGATGTCGTTTTGCTCATGTCCCCATTTGTTCAAAAAAATTTCAACTTTCGCATCATGTAGGAATCAAACCCGAGGCAATTCATTGAAGGGAAAACAACCTTGTCACTAAGCTACCAACATTGTCGTTATATGGTGTTGCAATTATTATATTTATTTTACACATGAACGGTGTTACTAATTAATGACTAAAAAAGTTGAACTCAGTGCATCAAGCTAAATAAGCAAACACCATTACCACTAAGCTACCCAATATTATTGTGTTATTTTGTTGCAACCATTATATATATTTTATACCTAAACTATGTTATCGATGAGTTAAAAAAAATCAAACTTTTATGAAAAGAAAAACACAAATAAGAATTATAATATACTTAAAATAACTCTAATAAAGTGTCACTAATAAAATTTTTATTTTGTCAATGAAAAATTAATAAATTAAGTTTATTAATAATATTAATATATTAATATATTCAGATTAATCCTATTAATATTTTCTTTCCAAAAATATATATATAACCTCAAAGTCCTAGCTTACTCACCCAACAAACAAACAATGCTCACGACACGAGTAATGCAAAGAAGAAACAAACAATCACAACCATTTTATAGGAACATTTACGGCTTCGACGTCGTTCAAACACCTCTCTCCCTTCTCCCGTCACGCGGTGCACCCCTCTCCCAAACGCGATGTCGTTTCTACGACGCAGAAAGCAAACTCCGGACCCCGTGCGTCCCGATCCAAACCACGGCGGCGGCGGCGGCGGCGACGACAGGAACGAGAAATTGAAAGAAGAGAGCGGTAATAACGTTACAAAGAAGAAAAAGGAGAAGAGCGCGCGGTGGTCGTGCGTGGACAAATGCTGCTGGTTCATAGGTGCGGCGTGCTCGATGTGGTGGTTCCTCATCTTCCTTTACAACGCCTTGCCATCATCTTTCCCGCTGTATGTGACGGAGGCCATCACAGGGCCCATGCTGGACCCTCCCGGCGTCAAGCTCGCCAAGGAGGGGTTGAAGGTGAAGCACCCGGTGGTCTTCGTGCCCGGAATAGTCACCGGCGGCCTCGAGCTCTGGGAGGGTCGGCTCTGCGCTGAAGGGCTGTTCAGGAAGAGGTTGTGGGGTGGCAGCTTCGGGGAATTGTACAAAAGGTACGCATTTTTTAGGTTACGCTTTTTTTTTCTAGGTTAGTTGTGGATTTGATGTCAGGTATACGGAGGTTTGAATGTGAATGTGCTAATTTGATTTGCCAAAGCCTTCTTTGTTCCGTATCTGTATACAGAACATGAAATTTCTCTTACTCGTTGTTTGTGATAATAGTATTGTGGGCGAGAAAATAAAAGGATAACAAGAAATTAAGGATATGTGAGAAACAATAAATAATTTGAAGCTATAATTTTCCTAAATACAACACAAGTGTGGTGCCTGATATTGTTAGGAACCCATGGATTACCAAGTGTTTGGAAATAGAGAGGAAAATGAGAGAATAAACATATAGAGAGTTAGAGAGTGATAGGCAGAGGCCAAATTTTCACGTACAGACGTGTCACTAGTTTCCATGTGCGCAAATCGTCTATTTCAGTTACACAACTCACTACTTGTATTACTGTGTGTGTATTGTTGTGACCTCTTGATGTTCAAATAAAGAAATTGCTTAATATATAACTCAAAAAGATATAACTGAAATTAGCTAGAGAATATAACTCTTATGTATAAAATTAATGGGTTTCTTGTTCTTTATATTTATTTTATTGTGGTGGAAGTTCTTCTCTTATTATGGAAGATGACTTTGAAGAGCTGGAACATTTTAATGACGCCTGGACAGTTAACTGTCACTTTTTGGATTATAATTGTGTCAAGTAGCTTTGTTTAGTCACTCTTGTAGAATTTGCTGATGACAATTCTGTAATGTTAGTTTCTTTTCCTTTCTACAGACCACTATGTTGGGTTGATCACATGTCACTTGATAATGAAACAGGACTAGATCCTCCAGGCATTAGAGTTAGGCCTGTGTCTGGGCTTGTTTCAGCTGATTACTTTGCACCTGGCTATTTTGTTTGGGCTGTTCTAATTGCTAATTTAGCACGTATTGGATACGAGGAGAAAAACATGTATATGGCTGTGTATGATTGGAGAATCGCATTTCAGAATACAGAGGTAATACTAGCTAGAACCACTCCTTTTCAAGTCTAATTTTCCAGCTTAATTGTTGTTGATAGAATTAAGTAATATATATCTATATATATATATATATATATATAAACACTATGATTTTGATGGGCTTGTTAATTTGTCCTTCTTTTGAGCAGGTTAGAGATCAAACTCTGAGTAGGATGAAAAGTAACATAGAACTCATGGTGGATACAAATGGTGGTAAAAAGGTGGTTGTGATTCCACATTCAATGGGTGTTCTTTACTTTCTGCATTTTATGAAATGGGTTGAAGCACCGGCTCCAATGGGAGGAGGGGGTGGTTCAGATTGGTGTGCCAAGCATATTAAAGCAGTGATGAACATTGGCGGGCCTTTCCTTGGTGTTCCAAAATCAGTAGCTGGACTTTTCTCTATAGAAGCCAGAGATATTGCTACTGTCAGGTTTTTGTTTCAACTACTATAATGTGATACTTGTTTCTATGTATTTATTTTAGGAAAATGCCTCTTGTACATACCAAAATATGTTTACACTTATGATGTGTTGTGAGAAAGTGACAAGGGTGCAGACATATTTTGATATGTACAAATAGTAAAGTTCTTTATTTTATCTATCCTATTATTTGCCCATAGAGGCTTAGACACCTAAATTAACATATGGTGACCATAGTTTAAATACATGTGGAATCTAGCATTTTTCTTTTTCTAATCAGTTAGATTCATTCTCAGTTTTTTTTTCTCGAGATAATTTGAGACTTTATTAATCAAACCCAAGATGGGAAAAAGAAGCATTTAAAGGACAAAGCGCAAAAACAAATACCCTAGAGCCACCAAGACTCCAAAATGCTTAGCAAGAAGGAGCATAGGCCTCATTAAAACATCACTTGGGAAAATCCTCGCCTAAGGGATAGAACTCATGCTTTTATCCATTCTCACTTAATGTTGTCGTAAACACTTACATAACCAAAATTTGCACTTATTTGGACGGTGTTTATCACATGCCTATTCTGGTGTCTCTACACTATGTACAAATAACATTTCTCTTCTATTATTGGTGATATACTTTTGAATCATGTTAAGATTGTATGCATATTTGCTTTCACTTCAAAGTGGAAAAAAAATGAATTCATTTAATTTAAAACATTTCAAATTATATTTTTCTTTTTAATGTGTAAGAGTCTTTTATTTTCAATGAAGTATTTACTCATGAATGTGAAAGCGCGGAATTACATCTCTGAAGGTTTTATACCAATAAACTGTGTCAAAAGTATACTATAACTGAAACATTGCTTATTTCCGTCTGGATCTACATAATTAATGAATTGTTAATCTATATCCAGAACTTATGCACCACACGTTTTGGATAGTGATGTTTTTCGTTTACAAACTTTACAACATTTAATGCGGATGACCCGAACGTGGGATTCAACCATGTCAATGATACCAAAAGGCGGGGACATTATCTGGGGTGGCATTGATTGGTCACCTGAAGGATACTGTAACTGTAGCACAAAGAAGCAGAAGAATAATGATACTTATAATGCCCATCAAAACAACAAAGAGAATCATTGGACCATGAAAAATTTGAATTTTGGAAGAATTATTTCATTTGGGAAGGATGCAGCTGCCTTACATTCCTCCAAGCTTAAGAGGTTGGATTTTAGGGTAATGTTCCAAATATTTAAATTATAAAATTTTGTATTTTGTGTAGAATATCTTTTGTTCTCTTTGATTCCAGTTTTTGAATAATATAGTACTTTCAGTAAGCCAGCACATTCGCATGTAAATAAGTAATTTCTTGGTTAGTCCTTTTCATTAATAGGAACATAGATGTATGATTATAAGTATTAAATTAATGCTAGCCTGTGTGTGCCACGGTGACCACAATCACAATTCTACTGATTTCTAATACTATTCTGACACAACATTGACTTTCAAATGTATATAAAAACTCAAGCATATACAACCTTCCATCATTTCTCTATTGTTTATATGGTTAGCTGTGTTATGAATTTCATGCCTTGTGGTCTTTGATACAATTAACAGGGTGCTCTTAAGGGTAGAAACATTCCAAACACATCTAACTGTGATGTGTGGACTGAATACCATGAAATGGGTATTGAGGGAATCAAAGCTGTTGTAGATTATAAGGCGTACACAGCTGATTCAATTTTGGACCTGCTTCATTTTGTTGCCCCCAAGATGATGAAGCGCGGAGATGCTCATTTTTCTCATGGCATTGCTGACAATTTGGGTGATCCAAAATACAAACATTACAAATATTGGTCTAACCCTTTAGAAACTACGTGAGACTCTACTTTAATTTATATAAATACATTTTTTTTTTTTAATTTCTTCCCTTATAAGGATATAAACTTCTTGCAATTTGTTTCCCCATCATCAAAAGCCTTAGTGAACAAATTATGTAATTTATATAGAACAAACAGACATATCTAATGTTTTGTTGGTGGGTTTATGTGAATTTAATGTAGTATCTATCTTTTGTTTTTTTAGTTGTCTAAATTTGTTCATGGGCATTTTTCTTAAGGAGGGTTTTTCCAAGAGAAGTTTTAATGAGGTTCTCGTCTCTTCTTACTGAGCATTGTTGGTGGCTCTAGATAGTCTGTTACAATGTTTAATTTGACTTTGTGGGTTTGATTAATAAATTCATGAACTATCTTAAAAAAATACTAGTAGCCATATATTATTTTGATCTTACAGGTAAATGAATCATACTAATACATGTGTGATTTTATAAATTTTATTACTTGGGTTGATGGCACCAACTGATTATTCCTTTGTTATCTCGTCCAAGTCTTATATCTTAGTACTATGGTTTGTAATATATTATATCCGGTGGTTTCTTAGCTATTCTATGGAGTAAATATCCTATGATATCTAATTTAATCATTTTTAATAATTTTTACAACTAAATTCATTGATTTTTGTTATTATTTAATGATCTAATATGACATATTGATGAATTATATGATCTAATATGATAAATTAATACTTTTTAATACATTATTTGTAGAGAGGTGCATCGTAAGTTAAAATGGTCTGCAAATCTCTAAACCTCCTTATAAGTTGACTCTTTTAATGATTTGACTAATGAAAATTTTATTACAATCATATAAAACATAACATGAGTGGTTGTGTTACTTTCTATTTCTCTGTCTTGTTGCCACTGCAGATTACCAAATGCTACAGATATGGAAATCTACTCTATGTATGGGGTTGGGATCCCTACGGAAAGAGCCTATGTCTACAAAGTAAATTCTCAATCTGAGTGTAACATTCCATTTCAGATTAACTCATCAGCAGATGGCGGAAATGTGGACTCTTGTTTGAGGGGTGGAGTTTATTCTTCCGATGGTGACGAAACCGTTCCCGTTTTGAGTGCTGGTTTCATGTGTGCAAAGGGTTGGAGGGGAAGAACCCGGTTTAACCCTTCCGGAATCCGCACATACATAAGGGAGTATGATCATGCTCCTCCAACTAACCTTTTAGAAGGAAGGGGCACGCAGAGTGGTGCTCATGTTGATATATTGGGAAACTTTGCATTAATTGAAGATATCATAAGAGTAGCAGCAGGAGCCAGTGGCGAGGATTTGGGTGGAGATAGAGTGCACTCTGGTATTTTTGAATGGTCAGAAAAGATCAATTTGAAACTGTAGAATGGCTCACGTGGTGAGTTCACTCATTGGTACTTTTTGATTGACTGGCTTGCAGCTGAGTATGGCTAAGATATAGCATAACTTTATGAACCTTTTTGTCTCGATGTTAAGTGTTTTAGATCTTTACCAATGTATGTTGCAACCGGGATAATATTTTGTTGGTTTTAAGAGGTCTTCTACTCTATAGTTAAAAAAAAAGAAAAAAGGGCTGTCAATCTTTTAAATTAAACTGATTTTGGATGCCATTGACTTGTGTTCAGTGATTTCATATCTCATGGAGACAATTTTATGGATTTATGCTATATTAATGAAATGTACATGTTTCATTTTCTACTATTCTAACAAGATTACACTTTTATTATTATTATTTCAGCACTTGATGGAATCCTATTTGCTTCCACTGTTGTGCTTTTAGACAGAGCTAATGGCATATATGGAACATGGAGTTGTTGATGGAGATAACATTCTCTTTAGTCTTCATTCTGAATTGTATCTACAGCCTTTCATCATTTTGGTTAGTGTTGAATCTGTTTGCTAGGATTAATTATGCTCATCCCATGCCCCATAGTTCAAAGTTAACAAGTATTTTGTTTCTCTTTTAGTTGTGTGCGAACATTTTGTTAATTTCAATATAATTTTGATTATTTTCATGTGTGTTTTGATGCCTATTGGACTTGTAAGGTCCATTTTATACAATCTAATTATAAATGATCTAAGGGTGTATACCTCACCACTTTAAAGGGATTCTCACTTTAGAATATCCAAATTCAAGATGGAATATACAATGGATAAACTACTTAAAAAATTTTCATTTAAATGAATAGAATAATTGTGGTCCAGGTAGGAGCACATCCCTTCGGATCAGGTTGAGGTGAGCATTTGTTAGCGTGCTTTAGTTGTTGTGGGATTAGTAACAATCAATGGGAAAAAATTTAAAGATAAGTGTTAGAGGTCTTGAAGTGTTACTAGCATGCTCTACTTAAATTGCCTATTTTGATTTTTGAAAAATCTTCCTTGTACATAGTTAGTTGGGGGTTGCTACTTCGATGATAAGTGTTTCTAATATGAAAACTAAACAATTTAAACCTAATTCATCTTTTTCTTTTCTTTGATGTTCACACTCTTCCTCCTTTTTATTATTTAATTCATCTTATTTTTTACATAAAATTCTGAAAGCCAATAAAAAATAGGCAGAGCGACTATTATCCATTTTGAGCTCAAACCAATAAAGCAGTCTGACTTATTCTTTTATTTAATTTCATTAAACATTAGTGAGACTAACATAATATAAGTCATAGAAAATAACTAATATGATTATATTCACAATTATATATACAGCCCACAAAAATAGATTAAGGAAATATAATTTCCTAACAATCTCCCACTTGGGCTATATATTGTCTCGAGATAATCATATCACAAAATAAACTTTAAGTGCACATCTAAATGTTATTTCTATTTAACTACTTAAAAAATCTGGTCCATCTCATATATCAGTGATGGAACTATCGCAGCTTTCATTACATTAAAGTCGTGACTAAACCGCGATGATCACCATACTAATATACCAAACAACATAGATCAAGTTTTGATGAGTAACATGGAAATTAATGTAAAATGATCTCATTCATGTTTATTTTCAACTGGTCTAACTTTATATTTTATGAGATCAAAATAATTCAAAGTGAAAACAAAATAACTGAATATTTTATTTGTGCAGGAAAAATATCCTTAAACATAAGGTTTGTCTAACCTAAATGTGCATCACAATGCACACTCACACTAGTCCAGCATATCATTAAAATGATATTACACCCATATGAGCATTATGCTCATGAAAGACCTTGGGTGGTAGTTCCTTAGTGAGCAGATCCGCAACCTTGGAGTTTGGGCTAATATGCTCTATAGACAATTGCTCACTCTGAACTCTTTCTTTATATAACCATTGAAATACCGTCACAGTACAACTTAATGGTTTTTCAATTTCATCCATAATTTGCAGCCCTTATGACAAAAGTCCATAGTCATGTTACATAATTGGATGCCTCATAACAAGCTATTAAACCAACTGCAATGGTAGAGGAAGCAATGAGTGTCTGCTCAACACTCTTCCAGATAACTTCTCCACCAAGCATATAAATATAGCTTGAATTGGATCTATGACTATTTTGGTATCCACCAAAGTCAAAGCCTAAATCCTTAATGATCTCTACCTGATCCGACTTTCTGTATGTGAATATGAAATGTTTTGTTCTCTAAAGATAGTGTAAGAACCTTATGGCTGTTATCTGATAATTCATTCAAATTGCTCAAATATTTGCTTAGCACAAAAAAAATTGTACGCAATATCTGTACGCATACAAACTTAAGCACACGTTATAATTTCTACTATTCAAGCATAGGAATACTTCTGTATTTCTTTAGTTTTAAAACAATTCGTAGGGCGTTGAATGAGACTAGGCTTGTCTCCTTTAACAACATGGGTTTCTTTTGATCTGCAGTTATGCATGCCAAATTTCTGTAAATGCTCGAAAATATAGATATGCTCTCACTAAACTTAAGGTATGTACAATCATCAACCACATTTATCTCTAAATCGAATGAGATAATAACTTGGTGAAATTTGTAATACCATTGATAAAGGTTTGCTTAAAAACGTAGATGATATTATTTAATTTGCAAACTATGTTCTTCGTATCTCTCGACACATAGTTTTCTAGTTACAACATGTAAATCATCTCATCAATGTCACCATTGAGAAACACAATCTTTATATCCGTCTAATGTACCTTAAGATCAAAACACGCCACTAATGTCATTATTGTCCTAAAAGGGTCCTTCAACCAAATATGATACAATCATTAGACCCTATAAATTCTTCTTTCTTTAGTGTATTTCTTTAATGTCATTTTTTCTTGAGGTTGTTGAGTTTGTTCTAAAAGAATAGCTTGTTGGTCATGATTGGGGATAGATTCCTCTTTAAAGACAAAGTTTTTAACTATATTCTTCCCCCAAACTCAACAATCCTCAAAGAACTAGGCATTCCTTATCTCAAAATTGATCTACTTATGGGTTCACATGTAAAACTTATACACCCCTAAAATCCTCTAAGTATCCAACAAAATAAATATTGACCATTCTTGAGTCTAGTTTCTTTATATTTGGCCTTAAAAGGCTTTGCCTTAATTGGACAACCCCAAATGTCTAAATGTCTTATACTGGTTTTTTGCCAATTTATAATTTATGAGGACTTTTGACCGTTACTTTAGTTGGAACTCTATTAAAGATGTAAATTGCAACTTTTAATCACGAAAATTTCACCTTATCCATCATATCTGCCATGGCATTTACCTACCATGGCATTCGAAGATCTGTTGACACATAATCTCTTCATGGTCGCTTTTTTTCCCTTAAAACACTAAACGCGAACATAAAGTCTATAAAATAAAGGAGATCAACGATTCTCAATGGTTAATTTGCACTTTATATCCAAAAAAATTTCATGCAAGATTTCATTAAAAGAGTCAATATTATATAAAAAGAAACTATTTGAATTATGAAAGGGGACTGATCTGATTGTTTCTAAATGAATAAGAATAACCAAAATTTTTCAAAGTAAAAAAAAAAAAAACCAAATTTTGTCTAAAAGGCAATATATATATATATATATATATATATATATTAAATTCAAATAATATCAAATCTTTAATAATAATTCAAAACTCCCCATTGCCCCAACTTTTACTAATTTTTTTCCGTTGTCCCACATAGATGAATCTTTCAGCATTATTTGACTTTTGAAAACTTAAAAAAAAAAAAATCATTCCTTAGACACAGTTATGAAATAGTAGTAGACCCAAAAAAAAAAAAAATTACACACCAAATGTGTGTTACAAACACTAAATTAACCCCAGATCAATCCAAAATGAGAAGTGTGTATTTCCTTGTACGAAGCGTGATATTTGACATAATCGTTCTTCATATGCTCAAAAATAAAGTTAATGTTAGCAAATATAACAAAAGCAGAAAAATAGAACAAAATAATATATTCACATACGTTTAATTTTTTTATAAAATTATAAGATACCGAACACAACATTAATATTTAGTCTTTGGACAAAAATATTAACTTGTAAGTGGTACTCTTGATGTAGTAATCAAATATTGACAATAAATCTATCAAACAATAAGTCTGTCTCTGAACCTACTTATTATGCACATGGAATCTAATAATTGTCGCATATTTATCACCACAAGTGGGCATATAATTCAGCTAAATACTCATTTGGGTCGATCAATATCTACATGAATCACATACTTACAACATTCTTTATGTTCTAAAATAAATTAACTTTGACAAGAGAGACTATTTTGACAATATGTTGTATCAATTAATTTACTTAAAGAACTCTTATCCTTAAAGATAATTGAATGCAAAATTAACATAATAGGATCCAAAATATTTACTATCACAAGTGTTCACATAATTCGGTCAAATCTTCCTTTGGGCCGACCAATATTCACATGAATTACATGCTCATATTCTTCCTTATGTTTTAAAATAAATCGATGTTAATAATAGAGATTACTTTGGTAACATATTATTTCAATCAATTTATCTCAACCGATTTTCTTGTAAATAATTGAATCCAAATAACACAATTCAAAATAATATCAAAATAAGGGCCAAAATTCTTTAGATGACAACAGAGATCACATCGATATATTTTATATCCAAAAAAAGATTAATTTATTGAATATCAAAATATTTTCAAAATCTTTAGCATTCTATTATATCCTTAATAGATAACTTTCAAATTTAAGATTTTATATATTATGGACATGATCAATCAAAATTTGATCAAGAATCTTTAAAATAAATTGAATCCAAATCGAACAAGAGGGGATTATAAAATAATCAAATATACAAAAGCAAGTCAATTCTGTATATAAGAATAGGCTTTTATCATGAGCCTTTTTACCATACAAGAACAACGAGAAAAAAATAAAAAAAATTAACTTGCTCATAGCATTATCTATACTGGACGAGCCAAATGTAATTCCTTGAAGGTAAATGTTTCTCTTGATTTGTCCCTGTTCCCAGGATATCCAATAACAATACAAATGGCTTTCTTAAATTCCATAAAAGATATCATAGAGAATATGCTACGCACACGCACTTCGTCATATTACAATGAATTTGCCATTGCATTCGCGGAAACATCATTCCCAAAATCGATGTTCAACGTCAATTAACAAAAACGACACTGAACCTTTGATTAGTATATATAAACTATATATCAGAATCAACGTCCAATAAATGCCATGGACTGAAAGAAAAACTATGGTGAGTGAATCAAAGGTCACGCAATCAGTTGTGTTTGTGATTTCATCGAAAGTCAAAAAACATAATATTTGAAATAAACAAACTTAATTCATAGACCCATATAAGTATAACTGACATCCAAATAAGAGGAAGCCACACTGAGTTCATACATAATCGATAAACTTGAAAGCCAAACCAACATTCAAACATCAATATGAACAAATTAATTATTTCTCAATGATTCAATCATAGATGACTCTGATACCACTTGATAGAAATCTTTAATTCGATAATCTCAAGACCATTCATGTTAAATCATAAAAAGAAAAAAATAGACTAGATGCGAAAGCGTACTTGAATTTCTAAATATATAAGAGCAGAATGATGTTGTCAAACATTTGGATATGCAGTTACTGGCCTTCCTCAATCAAAATCTCTATTTTCTCATGATAAGGCTTAAGCGCAGTTTATTTTATTTTGATGTATTGGAGACCAAAACTCTCCTTACCTATTTATAATTAGCTAGTAGTTCTATAAAACCCTAATCGAGCCCAACCTAATAAAGTAGCTTACATGATTATATTTATAATTCTATATAGCTCACAAAAATAGATTAAAAAATATATAATTTCCTAACACCTTTCACTTTTGTTGGTGTCTAGCTTTTATTTTTTTTCCCTCTCTTTATGTTGCCTAGCTCCCTCTTGTGTGTTTTTAGAGTGTATGGTGTGTGTGTGCCTATTTATAATAAAAGAGTAACTCACCTACCACCAATTCCCATTAAATGACTTATGATTTGATCCACAAAAATGCCGGTTATCATCAATTTGCAAGAGACATTCATTCTTGATTCTCTCTTTATCATAATATTTTGATTTACTATTTGTGCTAAGTGAAAGCAATTTGCTACACTCAGTTTCCAATTTAAATTAATTTATAATTACATGTTTTTAATTCAGAAAGCCTTTGGCTGCGCTACTATCATTTTGACTTAAAACTTATTTGTATATGATACATCAGCACGTGATTTTCATTTCCCTATAATATAGCCAAGATGTAAGCCAAATAATTTTTTCATGAAACCAAAATGAGTTAGCGGAAAATAATCCACTATTTTTTGCTTATTTGGATTTTTTAAAATATTTTTTATGAATGAGAATTTTTACCTCGGAAAGATAGATTTTTTAGTTGTTATGAGTAGAGATTATGATAATTGGTTTAATTTATGGTTTCATTTTGTTAAAATAATTATCTCTGTTTAATTTTTATAAATTGTGTAGTTGTTAATTTAAATAATGTTATTGTTATGCTTTAAAAATAGTTAATTTTTGTAGTTGACACTTATATAAATATAAAATACTTTTTAGAAAGTAATGGTAGGGTAGGATAAAGTTAATGTTTAAATATTTTTTTGGGTAGAATTATGATTTTTATTTGTAAAATTCATGGATAAGGTAGAATTTTTTTTCTTATTTAATAGGTTGAGGATATGGTTAGGATTGAGTTAAAACCTTATACATTGCCATCTCTATTCATTGACACCAAACAATAAATAAAATCATTCTACAAATTAAGAAGGAATATCTACAAATAAGAAGGAATATCTACAAATTACAAACCCATTCTACAAAAGCTCAAAATCCATGCAAAATTTCCTTAACATTTTATCATTGTGTTCAAGAAACAATGATTCCACATGTAATTTAATATTAATTTTACATTTTTTCCTTTTGCAATTCTTTTTTTTTTTTGGTAATGGACTAATTTTTTTTTTTTAAATAGGATGGACTAAAAGTTTAAATTAAAAGGAAAAACATAATGCGGATGAGCCTACGGACCCATGGTTATGCGATGCAGATGCGGTCCAGTATAATTACTGGTCCATTTATTTTGCGAACCAACTCAGTCTAACCAGCTTACTTTTGGCCTATCGTAGACTAGGCTAAACGAACCAGGTCAACCTATATACTCATCTCTAATTATCTTTAAATATCTCTCTAAACACTCAAAAAGTCTAGAAACATGTCTGATCTGGGAATATTGGTGTCTATTCCACCTAAACTTTATAATATAAAAAAAATAAAAAAATCTAGCCAAACAAGTTGAGGGACCTGTTTGGTGGTGGGCACTATGGGAGAGTATTTATGGGTTGAAAACGTGTTTGATTGAGCAAAGCCGAACAAGCAATAAGGGGAGAGAGAGAGAGAGAGAGAGAGAAAGAGATAAGTGGTTGGGGCTTGAGGGGTTTCAGGAGAGGAGACATGCCCAACTTGAACCCAACAGTTTATAGTACTTGTTGCTTCTTCATGCTTCGCCAGATCCCGAAGGTACTTACTCCTACTCTCTCTCTCTCTCTCCTCCCCTCTCTTTTTTTTTTTCTTTTTTTCAATGCAAAATTTAAATTAAATTCTTTCCTTTACATGTGTTCTTTTAATTTTGGCGTGTCTACTTTTATTTCTTATTTCCTTTTTGTGACTTCCTTTGCCATGTTTAGTGCTTTGTTTTATGGTTTGTGGGATCCAGGTGGTGAGGTTTAAGTGTTGAACGTGTTAGAGTTTGTTGTTTACCATTTGAATGTGGAGTTTGAGGTCAGCTGTGTTTAGGTCACTGCTGACTTCAGATTTTGGAGAGTGGCTTCTGTGGGGTTAAAGCTGTTGCTGTGTCTTGTTGCCTGCCCGGTATCTAAAGCTTAGCCTTGACTAATTCGGGTCGACCCGGGTCACGCACCTGGCTGTGTCTTCTGTTTCGTCTTGTTCTGCTGCATCTCAGTTTTTAGTAGTTGACATTTTTGGACCGGGAACAAAGGTTTTGCATTTTTTGAGTGTTACAAAATACACCAACTCATGGGGTCGATTTAGTTCCTGACTTTGGCTTTTCTGATTCTCTGGCATGTGCATGTCTTTTTATTTTTCAAACTATTTTTAATGTTTGCTTGAATTCTCGACGTTGGAGTTTCCTAACAAACATGGCGCTTGGAGTTGTGTGTCCAAAAGAATGTTTTGATTGAGATACAACAATGACAACAGAGTAGTTTTTATTTTATTTTATTTTATTTTCATGAATGATATTTGTGGGATTGGTGTTCTGTTGTATGTTCTTTTTTTATTCATTGATTCTCTGTTTTATATCCTCCAGTTTCAATGAGATCATAGACAATTGAGAGCAGCTAAGCTAATTGTCCTTGTTACACATTCCATATTTTGTAAAAGTTTGGTTTCTGGTTGGAGTGTGCATTCAACATGTTCCTTTTTAATGTATTTAGATGGAGTTGAATGCTCTGTTTTTAGGGCGTTATTTGCTATTCTGTGGTGTGCTTTTTTATGCTATGTATTTCCTCCCTTGCAAGTATGAAGAATGACCTAGGAGGTTCAATCCTTTGAGGTCTTATTTTTGATTTTGGCGTTGTGTCGTGAAGGATTTCTTTCCCTCCTCTATCCTTGCACCTCATGCTTTCCTGTCTAGTGAAGTGTCTTCTTTTGTCCCTGCCATGGTTATTGAACTCTCAATTCTTAAACTCTTACTAGTTTACGATCCTACCATGTAAAACGGATTAGCTCTTTTGTGAATTCTTTTTTGGGCAAACTTGACAAGAATCGATTGCGAGTTTATGAGTTCAAGAGTTTACAATTTTGAATTAACACTTTATTTTTTTCTTTAAAATGTACAAATTTGATAACTTTTGTTGGATACTTAGTTGACTTGTTTATGTTAAAACAATATCAATTGAGTTTATTAAGCTAATTTTATATATTTACCGTAATTAGGTTATGTTTTATTGTACGACAAAGTAATACGCACGCATAATAAAGTATGGCATAACAATTAAGCCATGAATTAATGTATATTTTATGATATTTCTTTCATTTGTTTTATTATAAAGTTAACATCATTTAATATCAATTATAAATATGACAATTTAATAATTTTTAATTACTAATTATATTGCTTAGATAATATACTTTTTTTACATTTGTAAAATTTCACGAGTTTACGATTTGAATTTGCTGAGTCTTTATGAGCTTACTTAAACTCTTGAGTTTGATAACCTTGGTCCTTGCCAAAAATCACTGCAAAATAGAAAATGAACTTGTACAAATTTTTATGAGCTACCGGTCCATGTATTTCAGCGGGGATGAGGTCTGTTAATAAGATACTAGAATTTGGTAAACGCATCTCTTCACTCTACTGTGTCTATCCACTTGGGTGAGTTGCTGATTTGAGTTACACATGTATGTAATTTTGATGTCTATATTTGATCCGTCCCCTATGATACCCTACTTTAAGAACACCATATTTTGGAACTATACCTCCCTTTTCCCCATTCTTTAGGAATGTATGTGTTGTAGTTGCCAAGGGGAATAGATATATCGTGCATTGCATAAAATGTTCGTTTAATTTCTTTTGTTGTGTTTCTAACGCTTTGGCCACTTGTAAACTCACTCACTTCATCACTTGCGACTATAGTGTGATCCATGAGCTGAGCTAAGTTTTGAAATGCGCTAAGAGATAGAAATTGTGAGAAGAAATCAAAGAGGGGTGATGGGTGATAAATCGCGTGGCAATGTTTTGAAAGACACAAAACCATGGCAATGGGGGAAATCGGGGGTTGCATGGGATGTAAGTAACTGGCGAGCGTCCAAAAATTCGAATAGTCTTGAGGCGAAGGAGAGGGAGAGTGAAGGGAAGAGAAATGTTGAGGTTACCGTTGTTGTATTTATATGGGGAGTGGTGGGGTTGACAGACATTCCTGATATGTTTAGATAGACCTCAACAAAGTTTAGTGTAATTTTTCGTTGCTTATTCAAAGGATGAAAGACGAGACAATTTTAACTGGTGTTTCTTCTCAAGATAAATATTGAAATGTCATTCTGTGTGTGATCATAAGCAAATTTAGGAATGTATACGGTGTTGCAATTCCTAAGGGGTATAAATATGCATCGTGCGTTACATAAATTTCTTTTGTATGCATGTGATATTCCTTGCCTCCCTTAACATGGACCCTGTCTTACATGAAACCACTTTGCTCAGGTCAAGTTCTAAATTTTAAGTAATGGCTGTGTTGAAGATTAGATGAAACAGTTTCTGCTGTCAACTAGCCCCGATACCGGGTTCGATTGTTCACAAGTTGATTGCAGTTACTCAAATGGTATGTGAAACTGCCCTTTTGGATTTGTTTGTTGCCTTTACTTTTAGTGACTAAGTAGCTTCTTTTCCTCCAATTACAGGCTCATAGTTCTTATCCATACAGTGATCTGTTTTTCGCTGGTTCGTTAGTTGCTCATGGAGAACAGGCTATTGTAAGCTGTCTAGTACATGTTTTTTTCGCATGCTCTTAATATTGAGATGCACTTTATGATTCCTGACTTTGGTGATGTTTGAATTTTAATATTTCTTATTTTGGTATAGGGAATGTTACATCTTGATGTCCTAATATAATGTTCTAGTATGATGTCACTGTTGTCTTTGAATGTTTAAGAATCAACCTCAAACATTGCCGCGGATGCTGGGATCACTGTCCACCAGAGTTGTGCTGCCGCTTGATCTTGCAGAAGATGGGCCTGTTTATGTCAATGCAAAACAATACCATGGTATACTGAGAAGGCGTCGGTCGCGAGCAAAGCTTGAGGCTCAAAACAAACTCATCAAAAATCGTAGGGTATGCTCCATAAGATGGCAATGCTTTGCTATTGTTCAGTACCCTGATGGCACGTGAAAATTCTGCAAAAAAAATTTTCATTCTTGGAGCAGAAAATATTCCTATTCTATTTATTTCCACAATGTGGCAAGTAGGGGGGAGAACTTGGACATAATCCTTTGGGGGAGGGGGAATACTAAATTTAAAATCACATTATAATTCTAAAGTATTAGAAATGAAGTTGTGATATAGTAGAATTACATGTTGCATAATTTTGTATACATTAAAGTGAATGTTGAATCATGCATGTAGAAGAGATGTTGCCTGCTTTTGTGAATCTGGTTTGAGGTGCTACCGACTTAGTTTTCACGTCTAATTGGTTGCAGCCTTATCTTCATGAGTCGCGGCACCGCCATGCTTTGAATAGGGTGAGGGGATCTGGGGGCAGATTCCTTAGCACCAAGCAGCTTGAACAGTTCAATGCAGAACTCGCCAGTGGTGCGCATTCTGGCTCAGATGCCAACAACGTATATCAAAAGAAAGATGCATCAGAGATGGAAAGCCATTATTCCTTGAGAATTAGAGAAAACGTATCTTCCATCACGGCCTGTTCTGATCGGACATCCTTATCCGGCAACACCACCATCAATAGGCAGCCCGAGCGCATGTTCCCGACGAACCCTGCAAGCATGAGTGGAGCATTGCAGTGCAATAAGGGACTCACCTTTGGTGGAACAAAGCAGCATGTTCCAGTTGTCTGGTGAGAGGTGGAATGGAACTGAAGTCAAATTCGGCCTTTCATCGGTCAGGCAAATCATCCTTGGCTCTGACACTTTACTTTCACTGTTTTTTGTGTCCTTAACAAAGACGTTTCTGTTTTGAGACTCTGCATTAGCACTCAAGAGACTTTTCCTAGTGCTATATCCTGGTCTGTTGAACTGGATACGAATAGTTTCTGCATGAAATTTTATGTTTGTGATCCATATGTATGCATGTATGTATGTATGCATGCATGCATGCATTGCCTGTGCTCGAGTTGTACGCAATGCTTACTAGGTTGTTTTCACTTGGTAGGAATACTCAGTCCTTGATTACTTTTCGAAAATACTAGGTAAAGGAAAATATGGGTCATTTTAAAACATTTCTACTGGTTGCTTATTCATAAAGTATGAGCCGCGTGTGAACAAGATATATGATGCAAGCGGTACTTACAACTATTAAGCATTCATAGTATAAGCATTTATAGAAGCAAGTACATGGTTCATCACAGAAAATTACAACAAAGTACGGAATACAGTAATAATTTACACATACAAGTCATATTCATTAAAATACATAACAAAAGGTCCGTCTCGTGTGCAACTATACTTGTACTCCGTCCTTTATTGCTCCTCGTGTTGCTCCTCGTAGCCCCCGTCTGCTCCTAGAAATATAAGCGAGTGGGGGTGAGAACGTTTCGTTCTCAGTGGGTTACCCTAACATAGGGATACTTCTTTAACTTGTTTATGAACCAGGCCGCTCAGGAGATCTCTATGTGTTCATGTATACTAACTTCCTATTGATTATTGTCTGTTGCCTAGATCTTGAGCAGCTTTATTTACTTTACTAGGTGACATGGGATCTAATCTTTCTTATCTAGGTTTTCGTGCTTTTTATCTTAACTTTTGTACTTCGTAGCACGTATACATATTCCGTCTTGAATGTTCTCTTGACGGTACTCATAAAATATACATACTTTCATATACATACATTTATTCATCACATAGCTTATGCATGGGGAATTTGGGGTTCTCTTAAGCTTCCGGTTAACTGATGAGCCGAATGGCGTCCTTCTTGTTACCTTCAGTGTTTTTCATCTTGAGTCCTTTCACCCTTGTAACCGTGGTCGTCCGGTTACCACCTGCTTCTAACTCCCATATTGACGATGACCAGGCAGTGCTCTAACCTGGGTGGTAGCAAAGCACCAATGCAACTAGGGACATTATTGCACGTCAATAGAGATAACCATCCACCTAGTGGGATGGCAAGGGGTGCTCCTCTCGAACCAATCCGAGAGATGACTCATCATCATCATCATCATCATCATCATTATCATAGTTAGGTGTGACATCACCCTTACAACATTCATTTTTATCTTTCATTTGTTCATTTCATCTTGTTCATTATCATTGACCAATCCATCTTGCTGGACTAGTGAGGGGCGTGTCTGTAGGACGTGCCAAGAGAGGGATTTCCCTAATCATATAACTATGTACTTTCTATAAGGCACCTCGAACCATTTGGAGTCGGAACCTTCTTAAGATATCATTGCTCCCTAGGGTTCATTTATGCTTTTTAAATTTAGGTGACAATCCTCTAGTTATCTATAGTCGTCCTAAAGCTCTACTGACGATCGAGTCCTTATGATGCATGTTAACATAACACATAAGTTCACTAATATATTATGCATGATTTCTATTTGAGAGACCATAATAAATAGCTAATATGTAGTTATAACTAAATCCATTCTTGTCATTTTGTGTTGTTAAGTAGTATGTGTTATTGCGCAATACGTATCTTTATCACAATTATTAATACTTCATATTGCCTACAGAATTAGTATTTATAATTTTTTTTCAAAGACACATTATCTATTCAACTTTTATGTATTCTGTATATTATACAATACATAACATTTGTTATATAGTCATTTGTTTTCTTTTCATCATTTTTACATTTTATTTTAGTTGTACATCCATTATATATCATTTGTTAATAGCAGCGTTTACAATACTAGTTGTCATATGTACATATGATATAACCATTAATTCTATTTATCAGTCTTTCAAATTTAGTCATAATCATTTGTCTTTTAATTGGCATGACTTCACCATTTTACATAGTATTTAGTATTAAAAGCTTTAACATGATTTTGTCATTACAGCACACTATTTTTACCACTATAGTTTATGTCCACTTTAATTATATTCATCCCATTTTTATAATATGATTTCTCCCAGCAGACTCTTTAAACGCAACAATGTCCATGTGTTTTGTTTATAATTTACAAATTAGTTTTAAATTCATGTGTTATAATAAAGTATTTTTTTTTAATTAGTCATGTGTTTAGGTAAAGACAGTTTCTCATCTAAAGATTACAGCATATTTTAACAAAGCATATCATAATCATTAAAATTATATGCACCTATCCTAAATTATTAGTTTATACGAAAATATGTGATTACACATGTGTTAATTATTCAAAAATTACAAAATAATTCCTACATCATTCTAAAATAATTATTACATATTTTATCTATACACATAAACGCACATAAAACAACACAATAAGTCACATAGACAGTAGGTCTAGAATTACTCACTTGCTAAACATTTTCTGAATCGGTAGAAGTGAAGAGAAAAATATTCTCGTCGCGTTGGTGTGCTCCTCCTATTTTTTCGGAGTCCGGCAGCATAACCGCAGTGTGCAGAACCGGAATCGAAAACTTATGAAACTGAACAATTTTGAGGATGGATTTGCAGATAGTGAAGCCTTGGAGGCTTGGCTATTTATAGCCAAAATTTTGGCCTTAAAAAGAAAAAGAAAAAAAGAAAAATAAAAAGAATAAGGTGGCATTAAATGCAATTGTATTTAGTCTTTGCTACATTACCTAATCTACTAATTTTCCGAGTTCATAGCCGTGATCTACTAATTTTTCTGATCATAGTAGCAAAGACTAAATGCATTTGCATTTAATGCCACCTTATTCTTTTTATTTTTATTTTTTTCTTTTTCTTTTGAAGGCCAAAATTTTGGCTATAAATAGTCAAGCCTCCGAGGCTTCACTATCTGCAAATCCATCCTCAAAATTCTTCAGTTTCATAAGTTTTCGGTTCTGGTTGTGCACACTGCAGTTATGCTGCCGGACTCCGAAAAAATAGGAGGAGCACACCAACACGACGAGAATATTTTTCTCTTCACTTCTACCGATTCAGAAAATGCTTAGGAAGTGGGTAATTCTAGACCTACTGTCTATGTGACTTATTGTGTTGTTTTATGTGTGTTTATGTGAATAGATAAAATATGTGATAATTATTTTAGAATGATGTAGAAATTATTTTGTAATTTTTGAATAATTAATGAATGTGTAATCATATATTTCCGTATAAACTAATGATTTAGGATAGGTGCATATAATTTTAATGATTATGATATGCTTTGTTAAAATATGCTGTAATCGTTAGATGGGAAACTGTCTTTACCTAAACACATGGCTAATTCAAAAAAAAAAAACTTTATTATAACACATGAATTGTTGACTAAACTAATTTGTAAATTATAAACAAAACACATGGACAATGTTGCGTTTAAAGAGTTTGCTGGGAGAAATCATATTATAAAAATGGGATGAATATAATTAAAGTGGAGATAAAGTATAGTGGTAAAAATAGTGTGCTGTAATGAAAAAATTATGGTAAAGCTTTTAGTACTAAATACTATGTAAAATGGTGAAGTCATATGCCAATTAAAAGACAAATGATTATGACTAAATTTGAAAGACTGATAAATAGAATTAATGGTTATATCATATGTACATATGATAACTAGTATTGTAAACGCTACTGTTAACAAATGATATATAATGGATGCACAACTAAAATAAAATGTAAAAATGATGAAAAGAAAATAAATGACTATATAACGAATGTGATGTTATATATTGTATAAAATACAAAATACATAAAAGTTGAATAGACAATGTGTCTTTGAAAAAAAATTGTAAATACTAATTTTGTAGGCAATATGAAGTATTAATAATTGTGATAAAGATACATATTGCGCAATAACACATACTACTTAATAACACAAAATAACAATAATGGATTTGGTTGTAACTACGTATTAGCTATTTATTATGGTCTCTCAAATAGAAATCATGTATAATATATTAGTGAACGTATGTGTTATGTTAACATGCATCATAAGGACTCGGTCGTCAATAGAGCTTTAGGATGACTATAGATAACTAGAGGATTGTCACCTAAATTTAAAAAGCATAAATGAACCCTAGGGAATAATGATATCTTAAGAAGGGTCCGACCCCAGATGGTTCGGGGTGCCTTATAGAAAGTAAATAGTTATATGATTAGGGAAATCCCTCTCTTGGCACGTCCTACGGACACGCCTCCTCACCAGTCCAGCAAGATGGATTGGTCAATGATAATGAACAAAATGAAAGATAAAAAATGAATGTTGTAAGGGTGACGTCACACCTAGCTATGATGATGAGTCCACGCTCGGATTGGCTCCAGAGGAGCACCCCTCACCATCCCACTAGGTGGATGGTTATTTCTATTGATGTGCGATAATGACACTAGTTGCATTGGTGGTTCGCTACCACCCAGATTAGAGCACTGTCTGGTCGTCGTCAATATGGGAGTTAGAAGCAGGTTGTAACCGGAAGGGTGGAGGGACTCAAGTTGTAGGCATTTTGATTTTGGTTTTCAGACAAATATCTTTGTTTTTGTCTTTAATTCTGGACGACTCTCCCTGAAATTAAGATGTAGGCACCTTGTAATACGTTTTGTTCAAGTAGCAATTTGTATGTGTTGATTCAATTTGCAAATGATTAAATTGATTATGACAAACATTGCATGAACATTCTAATATGTGTGTTAGTGTTTCAGACTAAAGTTTCTTTTTAGTTTTGGCCAAATGATTTTTCCTTATGTGGTGTCTTAATGCCACAAAGAAAATAAGAAAGTAAAGGACATTAGTCCAAGGCCCAAAGAAACAAAACTGAGGCAGCTGAAGCTCAAAAGGAGATGGACTTGTTATTCAAATAAACTTAGAGCAGCGCAAGACTTCATACCAACAGTTTTTCATTTCAAGGGATGTAGTCTTTCATGAGTCCATTTTTCCCTTTCACCTCCACACCACTACTGTTCCATGTGATCCCTTCCCTGAAGCTGTCATTCCCTTACCACAGCAAGATATTTCTGTTCCTTTTCAGCCACAACAACCTTTTGTTCCTGAGGTCCCCCAGCAGCCCCAGCAGATCATTCCTGCCCCCTTGAGAAGGTCCACCAGACCTTCCAGGATGCCACATTACCTATCCCAATATGAGTGTAACTCAGTTGCTGTCCCTCACCCAATATCTCAGTTTTTTACATATGGCAAGCTACAAGAGCAGTATAAACAGTTTGTGATGCAGGTTGACACAATTCCTGAACCGGTCTTTTATCATCAAGCTGTTGTTTTTCCTGAATGGAGACAGGCTATGGCAGAAGAAATAAAGGCTATGGAATCCAATGACACATGGGAGTTAGTTCCTTTGCCAAAAGGGAAACACAAGATTGGCTGCAGGTGGGTGTATAAAATCAAGCACAAGGCTGATGGGAGCATTGATAGATTCAAAGCTAGGTTGGTAGCTAAAGGGTACACTCAGCAAGCAGGGATTGATTTCCAAGAGACATTCTCTCCAGTGGCCAAGCTGACCTCAGTCCGGATTCTGCTAACCATTGCTGCCATTAAGGGTTGGCATTTTCTGCAGTTGGACATTAACAATGCCTTTTTAAATGGGGATCTCTTAGAGGAAGTCTATATGGAAAAACCATTGGGATATCACAAGGAGGGGGAGCACCTTGTATGCAGACTTAAAAAGTCCATTTATGGCTTGAGACAAGCCTCGAGACAATGGTTCCAGAAATTTTCCTCATCCCTGCTTAGCAAAGGTTTTACCCAATCCAAAAATGACTATTCTTTGTTCACTCAGGGTTCTGGCAACTCCCTGGTCATTCTCTTGGTGTATGTAGATGATATAATAGTGGCCAGTGCCTCCAAGGAAAGGATTGGCCACGTTCAACAGCAATTGGAGGCCCTTTTCAAGTTGAAAATCCTGGGTGATCTTAAGTACTTCCTTGGGTTGGAAATTGCAAAATCTTCCACTGGAATTGTGCTTTCTCAGCACAAGTATACTCTGAACCTACTTGAAGACACGGGTTTCTTGGATGCCAAGCCAGAGATTTTACCAATGGAGCCCAAAGTTACCCTTTCCAGTACAGATGGTGATCTCTTAGCTGATCCATCTCAGTACAGGAGAATGATTGGCAGGCTGATGTATTTGACAATTTCCCGGCCTGACATCAGTTTTGCAGTTAACAAACTGAGTCAATACATGTCCCAGCCTCGATCCACACATTTGCAGGCTTTGCATCACCTACTTCGATACTTAAAGAGAACACCTGGCCAAGGACTTTTGTTTTCTGCAAAATCTGAACTCCGGCTACAAGCATATGTAGATGCAGATTGGGGAGGCTGCAAAGACACCAGGCGCAGCACCACTGGCCTGTGTGTGTTCATCGGGGATTCATTAGTTTCTTGGAGGTCGAAGAAACAGCCAACAGTGTCCAGGTCCTCAGCTGAGGCAGAATACAGAGCCCTAGCAGCTGTGACCAGTGAGCTTGTATGGTTGCAAAGTTTTTTGCAAGACTTTGAGATTTGTATTGGACGGGCTAGCGTCTTTTGTGACAGCCAGGCCGCCATCGCTATTGCTTCTAACCCAGCTTTCCATGAGCGTTCTAAACACATAGAAATCGACTGTCATTTTACAAGGGAGAAAGTGAATGAAGGTGCAATCACTCTCATCCATGTCAAGTCCAAAGACCAAGTGGCAGATTTATTAACCAAAGCTATTCCTAAGCCCTTGTTCGAGCATTTGATTTCCAAGTTGGGAATCTTAGATATATATTCTCCAACTTGAGGGGGAGTATTAGAGTAATGAAGAATTTCATTAGGCTTAGTTAGTTAGCTTGGTAGTTATTTAAACAGCTGTACAAAACCGTTTTCTGTTTTGGCTGTTGTCAACAGCTTGCAATGCAAGCATGCTGCGGCTTGTATATATATGTATTGCTTGTGCATCAAGCAAACCAAGTGATTCAATTCAATTGATTCCAATTCCCTCATTCTCTCTATTCTCTCTATTCCCTGAAGCTTAATAGTTAGAATTGCCAAAGAAAAAGGATAATACAAAAAGGACCATCCGTGATTCATGGCTGAATAGTTGTCGGCAAATTTTATTTTGACAAGACAAGACCGTGAGGAAAAGGGAAATACACGGCTGACAAAGATAATTTTATGACAGCAAAGGAAAGAAATAATATAAGATAGAAATATGATAAAGCTGCTGGCATTTAAAGTGAAGAATGGAAGAATATGGAAATATGAAAGCAGCATCATACGTCAATGGAAAGAAAGAGAACGATATGACTTGATAAAAAAAACTACATTGGA
The DNA here is from genome assembly GCA_003254905.1 of Nissolia schottii. Classification (NCBI taxonomy): domain Eukaryota; kingdom Viridiplantae; phylum Streptophyta; class Magnoliopsida; order Fabales; family Fabaceae; genus Nissolia; species Nissolia schottii. The sequence goes on from QANU01012207.1 coordinate 527,157, forward strand.
AAAGGAAATACAAGCTACCAAAGGAAATTATATTTTAATAAAGGAAAAATGAGGAAAGCAAGAATCTTGCTACAAAAGAAGGACGTCCATCAGCAAAATTCAACGAAAAGGCAGAAAGGGAAATGTACATATGACAAGCTAAAATTTCTCAAAAGGAAGGAAGAGAAACAAATAAATGATTGACATAGAAATAGCAACAAAAAAATTGGAAGAGTATGATTTTGGTCCCTGTGGATGGTTAGGGATTAACGGTGATGATGTGTTAGTTAACGTCGCTGACGTGGCGTCACACGTGGACCCACCACATGGCATAACCCATTTTTTCCTTGGATCCGAACCGGTCTAACCTGACTCGTTTTGAAAAAAAAAACCCAAATTTTAAAACCTAAATCCCCAAATCAGAACCCCTTCATCATCATCATCCTCTCCCTGCCATCGTCCTCCCCACGACATCGTCTTCCCCACGCCGTCGTCGCCGCCGCCAAGCATCTTCTCTCTTTTCTCTATCGTCTCGTCTTCTCTCTTTTCTCTCTCGTCGTTTCGCATCGCGTCGCTCTCTCTCGTCCGTCGTCTCTGTCAGAGTGGTTGATTTGGGGGTGGGTAGCGATTTAGGTCGGTAGATTTTTATTTTTTATTTTTAATTTTAAAGCAACCGGGTTGGATCCTACAATTGGGTCGGGTAATGGGTTAGAGGAAAAAATGGGTTACGCCACGGGGCGGGTCCACGTGTGACGTCACATTAGCGACATTAACTGACACGTAATCACTATCAATCATCAACCATCTACAGGGAACAAAATCAAACTTTAAAATTTTAGAGAGACTAAAACTTGTAATGAGAGACTAAAACTTAATTAACCCAAATAAAAATTTAAGAAAGGAATCAGCGTTCGCTTGTTGCTCCGGATAAAGCACCGTGAAACTCGAAAGCACGCAAATTCTCTGTCGCCCTCCACTTTTCCAACTTTACGAAAACGCAACACACTCACACCAACTGCATTCCACTCCACTCCATTCCAATTTTCCCAAATGCCAAAACCAAAGAAGACGCTATGGGACTGATGAGGATCTTGCTGTACGGGGTGGGAGGGTTGGTGGTGGCGGGGATGTCATTGCTGGTGGCGTTCCAGGAGAGGCTGGTCTACGTCCCCGTGCTTCCTGGGCTGACGAGGTCGTACGCCGTCACCCCTTCCCGCCTCAGGCTCACCTACGACGACGTCTGGCTCACTTCCTCTGACGGCGTTCGCCTCCACGCTTGGTTCATCAGGCTCTTCCCCCGTTGCCCAGGTCGGTCACCGCCCGCTCGCGTGCTTCTCCTTCTTCCCCCTGTTATTTGCGTTATGATCTTTGATTGCGTCGAATTGTGGGAATGCGCGTTGGCCTTAGCTTGTGGGGATTCGGCAATTGACTTGGGCTGGTTTGCCAATTGCGCTGCTTTCGATTTCTGCGCAGCGTCGTGAGTTTGGGCTCTTTTTTAGTTGAATTTGGCTATGTGCATTTTTTGGTGAACTTTTCAGGATTTGGATGTTGCGTGCATTTTTTTCAGTTAGAGAGAAAGTTGCTATATTTGATTTCATTTTGGAGATTTCTTTTTGTTTTTATCTGGTTGTAGGACTATCAAAATGGATCCGGTTACCCAATTAAATAGATGGACTTTACATGTAAAAAAATAGACTCGTAATAATTTGAAAAAAATTGGACAGGCCTGTTTAAGCCTGACCCGTGAGCACGTGAAATTTTTTTGACTTTTTAAATAATTTTTTGAATTTTTTTGAATTTTTTAATTTTTTTAAAAAAAATAAACGGGCTAGCGGGCAGCCTGATTAAGCCCGCGGGCCTAAATGGGGCGGGCCCACCCATTTTTACAGCCATATCTGGTTGACTGAAAGTCCTGTTTAGCTTCTTTTTTTTTTCTGTTTTAGATGGGTTGGGGTTAGGACACTACTGAAGAAGGTTGGTTGGTAGGCTTGGGAAAAATGTAGACTTTTTTTCTTTCTAATTGCTACTGATTGAATGAGCTGGCCTGTTTTATGTTGGTTGTGATTGGATCATTTGGATTGCTTTTGCTAACCAATGCCTAAACTAAAGTTAGATGCTTTTGCTTTTGCTTAAGGAAGCGTTAAATGCTGTTTTTCTAATTTTGCCTCTATCTATCATGAGTACAGTTTTCCACAACTTTTAAACTCTCTACCACTGTACTTATTGCTCAACACAATACCCTAAAAATCCTAACAAGTGCCATTAGGAGAATCCTAAAAACTATCTGTCTTTTTTATAGTCATTGAAAACGTATAGTCTACTTTTTTCAATACGAAGTTACCATTTTTGTTTTCTTAAGAAGTGTCCTTAGCAAATCCTAAAAACTATTTGTCTTTATATGGTAATTCTTCTTCCTGAGTAAATAATGATTAGGGGTGGGAATAGGTCAGGCCGCTTGTCAGAGCCTGCGGCCTGGCCTGTTAGGCAAAGAGGCTAAGCCCAGACCATTTTTTAAGCCTATTTCAGTAAACAGGCCAGACCCAGCCCATTTTCAAAGCCTGTTAGGCCTGTCAGGCCAGCCTGTTTACTTACAAATCACATATATTTACTAAAAAATAAAAACTCATTTACCTTCCAATAGGATTTGAATCCAAGACCTTCCCCATACTAAGTAACATGGTAACCACTAGACTAACATTACTTTTTGTATCATTTTATGTAATTATATTTATTAATATAATTTTATCATTTTAATTTTGCTTTTTCTTTTTGAAGTAAGTAACCCTAGACGGCTATATGCCTATTATCTCTCGAGACCCACATCTCTCAATAATTTTTGTATTGTGAATTAATGTTTTGTTGAGAATAATTAATATTGTGTTGAGAATTAATGTATTGTGTTGAGAATATTTTTTGTTTATTTGGTATTTTGATATTATTTGTCTTGTATATTTTGGACATAGATCACATTTGGATATTATTAGTATTGTAAGATGATTGATTATTGTTGTTGAATTTTATTTTATTGAGTGTGTAACAGGTCGTAATAACAGGCCGTGAATATTATTTTGTTGAGTGTGTAATAGGCCGCAATAATAGGCCAAAAGTAGCAGCTTTTTTTTATTATAAAAAAAAAAATCAGGCAGGCCTGTCAGGCTTCAGGCCAGGCCAGGCTTCCCAAACAGACCAGGCCAAGCTATAAAAATAGCCTATAATAGGCCCAGGCCAGAAATTTACGAAACAGGCCTGACCTGTTAAGGGTCCGGCCTGGCCTGGCCTGTTCCCACCCTTGATCTAAAAATGCTTGAATCAAGTCTCAACATTTGACTTTATAGTGTTTACTAAATCTTAGTTGGGTTTGCTATGTTAGTCTTCTTATGTTATGGTGCATGCTTGTGCACATTTGATAGATGTTACCCTAATGTATTTAATTTTTCTCATGTTCTGCTGGCAGGTCCTACCATTTTGTTTTTTCAAGAAAATGCTGGAAGTATCCTGGTTGTAAAGATTGTAGTTAAGCTGTGGTTATTGTTTATTACCACTTGATCAGGTTCAATATGCTTTTCGATGCCTTGACTCCTGACTTTTAGATATTGCTCATCGTCTTGAGATGGTGCGCATAATGTTACAGCAGTTACAATGCAATGTTTTTATGCTTTCATACCGAGGGTATGTGACAGACCTTAAAATAGCTCCATGTCAGTAGATTATGTCTTTTAAATGCATCACCTACTTTCTTACTGGGTTGTCTCTACTGTGTCATTCAATTACACAGTTATGGAGCAAGTGATGGCTTTCCTTCTCAGCGTGGAATTACTCTGGATGCTCAGGTGTGCCTTTTGATTAAATGCCCTTTTTTCAGTGTTGAGATTTTCACTCAGAAAATTTTACCAGTTTTGTTGTCTCCATTGCCAGGCTGCATTGGATCATCTTTCTCAAAGGTCTGACATTGATGCATCAAGAATAGTTGTGTTTGGAAGGTCACTTGGGGGTGCGGTTGGAGCTATACTAACAAAAAATAACCCTAACATGGTACTTTGCCCTGGTAAACTTTGTATTAATCTTTGGCTGCATCACATCCATTATAACTGAGAATTGATGGATTTTACCTTTTTGGTGGGTGGTGAATGCCTTGCTACAATACATACAGATTTGGGTTAGGTTGATAGCCTGGAATCTGGATTGTGGCCTGAAGATAAATGTTTCCTTAGAATGTTTTAACTCTGCTTCATGCACTGCATAGTTCACAAGAGAAGAGGAGACATATTGAAACATTTTATCATGTATCTCTAAGTTACCATTGCAAGTTTCTTTTTCTGTTGAGAGATTCTCATGTCATGATTTATGAGCATTACATGGGAAAAGAATATTTAACTTATTGAACCAATCACCTCTAATATTTTTGAATGAATGCAATTTTATTGCCCTTTCTTCTGGTCCACACAGACTGGCAGAAAAAGAGTGTAATGCTAATAGGATTATAATATCATGAGTGCTTTCTATGTGGTTCTATATAATCAATTTATTGAATACAAGGCATTGATTTCCTTTTTGACGCAAAGCTTTTTTCTATTATTTTTGTCAAAAAGTTCCTCTAATCCATCCTTTAGCACATTTGCTTTGCTTTTTGTTTTTTATTTTTTTGTGGTGTGGGGTATCAATATCAAAGAGGTCTGACATGGAGAAGAGAGCAATCTTAGGCTAAGGGAGTATTTAGGATTCAATCTCAAAATGGTTCTGTAACAACTGGTATCTATGAAACGGAGAACTGAATTGCTTGCTGAATTTTATTGATGAAACCAGAAATTCCAGAGGGGAATTCTGTGGTTTATGGATTACACAATAGAAAGCTGAAAGATAAAATAATTCTGGGATTAAAGGTTCCCTTTGACCTCCTAATCCTAAGTCCAATTTCCGAATGAATAACCCCTGGCCCCCCTTCGGTTCCTCTTATAACTCAAGAGGAATTGGGTGGCTATTTTATTTCCTAATTTAGCTCCTAAATTATTGCTTCTCTGATTTGAATGTCAAATCAGCTCCTAATCTGTTACAATATCTTAACAGATTTATTCCCTTCTTATTCTACTAAATCTTCTAGAATAAACTAATGGAAAAGGGAGGATTTCCTTTCCTGTTTTAACTGAATCTGCATTAGGAGGGTGCGTAGCAATACCCTCCCCTTGAAGAATCACCTTGTTCTCAAGGTGAAAGGAGGGAAAAGCCGTCCAGATGTCCTCCTTCAGTTCCCACGAATTTTCAAAATTGGGAAGGTTCTTCCATTGTAGCAGAACTTCTTCCTGTCCAGCTGCATTGATGCGGGCTGCAATGACCTGCTGGGGTTCAACTTGTAGTTCAAGGTCTTGGGTGAGGGCCTTCGGCAGTGGCTGGACTTGGCCTGAAGGGGAAATGCACTTTTTAAGAGAGAGACATGAAATACTGGATGGACTTGTGAACCTTCGGGTAACTTCAGCTTGTAGGCCACCTGACCAATTCGTTCCAGCACTTCAAAAGGCCCATAGAATCTGGCGCTAAGCTTCTGGTTGACTCTCTTTGCCAATGTTCTCATGCGGTACGGTTGTAATCTGAGGTAGACTTGATCCCCTACTGTAAATGTCACATCTCTCCTTTTCTTGTCCGCATATGTTTTCATCCTGTTCTGGGCCCTCTCTAGGTGAAACCGTAATTCTTCTATCACCTGATTGCGTTCTTCCATTAGCCTGCGAACTTCCTCAACAGCTACTTCTCTTCCACCGCGCCCTAGTGTAGGGGGTTCTCGTCCATACAGTGCTCGAAATGGTGTCATCTTGATTGAACCATGATAATTTGTATTATACCAGTATTAAGCCCAATTGAGCCAGCTGGGCCACTGTTTGGGCTTGGAGCTAGCGAAACAACGGAGGTAGGTTTCTACACACTTATTGACTGCCTCACTCTGCCCATCTGTTTGGGGGTGATAGGCTGAGCTCATTTTGAGTGTGGTGCCTGCTTCCTTGAATATTTCAGACCAAAAGGTGCTCATAAATACTCGATCACGGTCGGATACAATGGAGCTTGGGAAGCCGTGGAGCTTAACCACCTTCCTGATGAACAGTTCAGCTACCTCCTTGGCCGAGTAAGGGTGGGATAATTGAAAAAAATGAGCATAATTGGTCATCCGGTCAACAACTACTAGGATGGTGTCTTTACCCTGGGTCTTTGGGAAGCCTCCTATGAAATCCATGGCAATGTCTGACCACACATTCGTAGGAATTGGAAGGGGCTGTAATAAACCTGCAGGACTTAAAGTGGAATGTTTATGGGCTTGACAAACGGCACATTGCTTGACATAGTTCATGATAGTTCCTTTCATACCCTCCCAATGCAAAAAAACAAACTATTCTCTTGTATGTTCAGAAGAATCCTGAGTGGCCCCCCATCTTGGTATCGTGGAATTCCTTGAGGATCTTGGGAATCAGCTTGGAATGCTTGGGAACAACCAATCTCCCCTGGTGCAGCAACTTGCCATCGCGGATGGTGTAACTTGTAGGAGCTTCTCTGCCTGAAATAATGTCTTGCATAATGTTTTTAAGCTTAGGGTCTGCCTGCACTTCTTCGGATAGTCCTGCCCACTCTTCAATAGTGACGATTGAAATGGTAGCCAACTGAAATTTCCTGGACAGCGCATCTGCTACACGGTTGTCTCTTCCTGCCTTGTAATGGATTTCAAAATCGAACCCTAAGAGTTTAGCCATCCATTTCTGCTGTTCTTCCCCCCTATTCGCTGGTCCAGCAAGAACTTTAAACTTTTCTGGTCTGTGAACACAATGAAGTAGTTGCCAAGGAGATACTGTCGCCACTTTTGGATTGCAAGCACCATGGCCATCAGTTCTCTCTCGTAAACCGACTTGGATTGAGCTCTATCTGAAATTTTCTGACTCATATAGGCCACGGGTCTGCCGTCTTGCATTAGAACTGCTCCTATGCCCTTACCTGATGCATTAGTCTCTATGGCAAATGGTTTGGAAAACGAGGGAATTGCTAAAACCGGAATAGTTGTCATGGCTGTTTTTAAGGCTTCGAAGGCTGCTTGGGCTTCTTCACTCCAAAGAAACTGATCTTTCTTTAGAAGCTGGGTGAGGGGCCAGGCTATTCGCCCATAGTTCTTCACGAAGCGCATATAATACCCTGTCAGCCCCAAGAAGCCACGTAAGGCCTTGAGATCCTTGGGGATGGGTCAATCTACCATATCTTGTACCTTCTTAGGATCCGCCGCCACTCCCTCCCTTGATATGAGGTGTCCGAGATATTCAATCTGTGGCTGAGCAAACCTGCATTTCTTTTTATTAAGGAAAAGTTGATGCTGTCTAAGTATTGCAAATACCGTTGGAGATGCTCCCAATGTTGTGGTAAATGTTGACTGTAAATGAGGATGTCATCGAAAAAGACTAAGACGAACTTCTTAAAAAGGGCTTCAATAGTTGGTTCATGAGTGCTTGAAAGGTGGATGGAGCGTTGGTTAGGCCAAAGGGCATGACCAGAAATTCATAGTGTCCCTCGTGGGTCCGGAACGCGGTTTTATGCACATCCTCCTCTCTCATTCTGATTTGATGATAGCCCGATTTGAGGTCTAATTTGCTGAATATGGTGGCCCCTCCTATTTCATCCAATAACTCATCAATCACAGGAATTGGAAACTTGTCTGCTATGGTCTCTCGGTTGAGGGCCCTATAATCCACACAGAAGCGCCATCCCCCATCCTTTTTCTTGACTAAAATTACTGGGCTAGCAAACGGGCTTGTGCTTGGTCGAATGATTCCGGACTGCAGCATCTCCTCCACTATTTTTTCTATTTCTATTTCTGTTTTCTGGTAGTGAGGGTATCGATAAGGTCGGATTCGAGGGATGTTTGAGCCTTCTTTGAGGACTATGGCATAGTCATTTGGGCGTTGGGGCGGTAGGCCTTCAGGTAGCTGGAATAAGTCTTGGAACTCCTGTAGAAAGTGTTCGGTTTCAGCTGATATTTCCCTTGTTTCTGCTTCTTCAGTGGTCATGGACAAGGAGGTAACGACGTAGCCTTCTCCTTGGTGTCGAAGGGCATGGAGGGTGTTCTTCCAGGTGGCCTTGCTGCGGCTTAAAGACGGGTCTCCTTGCAAAAATTTCCTCTCCCCTTCGTGCTCCTAGCCCAAGGTCAGCTTCTTATAATTTCCCACAAACTCTCCCAAGCTAGCTAACCATCCTGCTCCCAAAACAACCTCTGAATAGCCCAGTTTCATGTTGTAAAAATCCTGAATTATTTTTACTCCTTGAATGATCAAGGAAACTGACTCGCATCCTTCATTACCCCACTCCTTGGCACCATTCCCTACTTCAACCTGAAACTCACGGACTCTTTTTACAAGCAGAGCCAGTCTCTTAACTACTTCGGTGGCAAGGAAATTAGCTGAAGCCCCCGGATCAATTAAAACCACCACCTGGTGTCCTTGAATTTCGCTTATCACCTTGAAAGTGTTGTGGGATGTTAGTCCCCAATAACTGTAGGAAGAGAGTTGTAATTTGGATCCCTCTGTTGTTCGATTCTCCTCCTGAATTATGTCATTCGGTTCGGTCTCTTCCTCCTCTTCTGCCTCTAACAGCAATATCTGGAAGTGCTTCATTGTGCACCTATGATCGAGCCCCCATTTTTCACCGCAGCAAAAACAGAGGCCTTTCCTCTGGCGTTCAGCCCACTCCTCGTTAGATAAACGCCGCGTGTTCGACTTCAGGTTCGTGCCCTGGGTCGCGCTTCCTCCCCCACTCATAACTGGTCTGTTTCCCACCGACGATTCGGTGGTCTTTTGGCTGGCCTGGTGTCCTGATTCTGTTCTTGTCCCCCCTCTGATATCAGGGGGCCTGGTGACCCTGCCGGTTTCGAATAATGAGACCCCGCGGTAGGGCCTCCGCTCGTGCCCCCATACCTGAACCCCACTTCTCCTCTCCTACTTCCCGGGTTTAATCCTGACTCTCTCCAAGCCTGATTCCGCCATTCAATCGCCATGGCTCTATCCATCAAGTCTGGTAAATTATCGAAATTGGTGACCTCCAACTCAGCTTGAATTTCCCGCCTTAAACCGTGGGCAAAAATACACATGACGGTCTCGGTTCCCAAGTTTCTATGTGTTCTTGCTGCTGCCTCAAATTCTCGCCTGTATTGTGCCACATCCCCCGTCTGCCTTACTTCTAATAATGGCGCCATGGGATTTAAGGCCGCCCCGGGTTGGAACCGCTTAATCAAATCCTCTCGAAACCTTCTCCAATTTGCAAATGGAGTGTGGTCTTCCCACCATTCCATCCAATTCAATGCCTCCCCCTCTAACGCCAAAGTAGCAATGTCAATTTTGTCATCCGGTGATGCTTGGGTAACCCGAAAGTACCTCTCCATTTTGGCCAGCCATTCACACGCCCCTTCTCCTGAAAAAACTGGTATGTCCAGTTTTTTGTTGGCTTCAAATCGTCTAGCTTCATGGCCGTTTTCATTCCTTTCCTCCCTGCCTCGCGACGCCTCTACATCTCCTTGGGGCGCCTCATCCTCGTTGCTGCCTCGCTACTGTTGCTGCATCATCTCTCTCATCTGTCTTAACAGGTTTGCGGACAGATTCTCCCACGCTTGGGTTTGGGCGTTGCTCATCTCGTCCATCCTCTTCTCTATGGCTTCTATTCGGGCTTCCATTGCGGAGCGCGTAGACACCATGCACAGACTCCAAGGAACGTTGCTCTGATACCAGTTGTAACAACTGGTATCTATGAAACGGAGAACTGAATTGCTTGCTGAATTTTATTGATGAAACCAGAAATTCCAGAGGGGAATTCCGTGGTTTATGGATTACACAATAGAAAGCTGAAAGATAAAATAATTCTGGGATTAAAGGTTCCCTTTGACCTCCTAATCCTAAGTCCAATTTCCGAATGAATAACCCCTGGCCCCC
>QANU01012207.1:538032-563279 GCA_003254905.1 Nissolia schottii
TCATTCAATTACACAGTTATGGAGCAAGTGATGGCTTTCCTTCTCAGCGTGGAATTACTCTGGATGCTCAGGTGTGCCTTTTGATTAAATGCCCTTTTTTTCGGTTGTTAAGATTTTCACTCAGAAAATTTTACCAGTTTTGTTGTCTCCATTGCCAGGCTGCATTGGATCATCTTTCTCAAAGGTCTGACATTGATGCATCAAGAATAGTTGTATTTGGACGGTCACTTGGGGGTGCGGTTGGAGCTATACTAACAAAAAATAACCCTAACATGGTACTTTCCCCTGGTAAACTGTGTATTAATCTTTGGCTGCATCACATCCATTATAACTGAGAATTGATGGACTTTACCTTTTTGGTGGGTGGTGAATGCCTTGATACTAGGGCTGTCAAAATGGGCCTGACCCGTTTACCCGTGAAATTTTTTTTTAATTTTAAATAATTTTTTTTGAATTTTTTGATTTTTTTTTTAATTTTTTGAATTTTTTTGAATTTTTTAATTTTTTTTAAAAAAATAAATGGGCTGGCGGGCAACCCGTTTAGGCTCGCGGACCGACCATAAACGAGCCGGGCCTGAAAAATATGCATATTTTTGGCCCGGCCCGTTTAGGCCCGCCGGCCTTAACAGCCCCCGTTTTGACACCCCTACTTGCTACAATAGATAGAGATTTGGGTTAGGTTGATAGCCTGGAATCTGGATTGTAGCCTGAAGATAAATGTTTCCTTAGAATGTTTTAACTCTGCTTCATGCCCTGCATAGTTCACAAGAGAAGAGAAGACATATTGAAACATTTTATCATGTATCTCTAAGTTACCATTGCAAGTTTCTTTTTCTGTTGAGAGATTCTCATTTCATGATTTATGAGCATTACATGGGAAAAGAATATTTAACTTATTGAACCAATCACCTCTAATATTTTTGAATGAGTGCAATTTTATTGCCCTTTCTTCTGGTCCACACAGACTGACAGAAAAAGAGTGTAATGCTAATAGGATTATAATATCATGAGTGCTTTCTATGTGGTTCTATAAAATCAATTTATTGAATACAAGCATTGATTTCCTTTTAGACACAAAGCTTTTTTCTATTATTTTTGTCAAGAAGTTCCTCTAATCCATCCTTTAGCACATTTGCTTTGCTTTTGGTTTTTTATTTTTTTGTGGTGTGGGGTATCAATATCAAAGAGGTCTGACATGGAGAAGAGAGCCATGTTAGGCTAAGGGAGTATTTAGGATTCAATCTCAGATAAAATGGTTCCCATAAGGAGTTGGTGCCACTTGAGATGAGACTCTTGGGTGTTATAGAAATTTTATCATGAAATAATATTATAGTACTAACTAGGGGTGTACATGGGCCGGGTTGTGCCAGGTTGAACAAAACCCGGTTTGATTTAACGATCGGGTAATTTCTTTGAGTCCAGACCTAGCTTGATACTAACCTGATTAATGATTGGGTTGACCCGATGTTTAAATAACATGAAGATTTGGACATTATTCATAGTAAAGTCATAACATTTTAGTTGTAGCAAACCAAATTTAAGAGATATTTTATCATACATATTTCAAAACAAATTATATCAATACAGAAGTAACATTGTTTTTTAAAGCATATCAATTGAAGTACAAAGGTTTTATAATTTATTACTAATTTCTAAATAAATATAAATTATGAAGATATGACTTCGGGCTGGATTGGGTCAACCCAAAGTATAACCCGAACTTGGTCCGAAAAGGGCACCGGGTCACATTTAACAACTTGAACTCGACTGCTTTGGGCCGAACTGGACCATCGGGTTGGACTAGGTCACGAACACCCCTAGTGCTAACTATTCTCGTGAGCTTCCATAAATGCTCAATTAAAGATTCTTTGCTACCATTTATAAGTACCTATGTGGCATGGAAAATTCAAAATTGTTTGTAAAAAGGCTCTCTCCTTTTTATTATCCTCTGCAATGAATTGTTAAATAGTTTAATCTACATTCTCCTTTGGCCTTTTGTTTAAGGTTGCTGCACTGATACTGGAAAATACTTTCACATCTATGTTGGATATGGCTGGTGTGGCATTACCTTTTCTGAAGTTGTTTATTGGAGGGAGCTGTTCCAAATGTCCCAAACCACTCAATTTTCTTGTACGTTCTCCATGGAGTACCATCGATGTTGTTGGCCAAGTAAGGGATGCTGGAAAGCAAAATTTTCATTCTATTTTGCTGATCCAGTTATGCATTTACACAGAATAGATACAATGCCTGATTAAAATTCGGCCACTTGGACATAGGACATGAAACTTTCATTAGTATATAGAAAGTTGAGTGGCCTTTCTATTCTTAACTTTCTACTGTCTCTTTTCTGTCTTAACAAGGAAACATTGTATTCGTTTGCTTGTTATCCTTTCTTCTATTTATCTCTAGCTGGATTCATGTTTTTGGACATTTTTTGTACTACCATCTTAATTGCAGATCAAGCAGCCAATACTTTTACTCTCTGGGTTGCAAGATGAAATTGTCCCCCCTTCACATATGCAAATTCTTTACGCTAAGGCGGCTGCTCATAATAATCAGACTCTCTTTGTGGAATTTCCTACTGGCATGCACACGGATACTTGGCTGGCTGGCGGTGACCGATACTGGAGAACAATTCAACAGTTCCTTGGACAGCATGTTCCAGACAGAAAGGAAAACAGCACATCACAAATCGAAAATGGTAATATAAGTATGCTGTTTTTCAAAACTGGGATGGATTAAGAAATTGGGATACCTTTTTCTTTTTGTAATGCTGAATAGTTAAGTTGCAAGAGTTTTTATTAAAACATTTGGAAGTTTTCTTTCTTTTTCATTTTTTTTCTTTTTTACTAGGCTCTGCCTTGTCTCCTTTTCATGTTCTCCTCAAACTTTATGTAGTTATTGTTGTGACTGCTGTTAGTTTCTGTTATATTCTGCTGCCAGATATTGATGCGAGGTGATTGGATGGCTTATTCGAAGAGTTCCTTGTGAGATGTTCCCAAGTCCCTACTGGGGGACATGGTGCACCACATTAGACTATTTGAATGGTCAACTTTGGTTGGTTTCATGGTTTGTGGTTTCCGGAACTTAGAAGATAGCAACACAGTTTGTACCTTTCGCTATACAGTTTGGTGTCTAGATACGTTCTGGATAGCTGATCAAATAATAAATGACGTGTGTATAAAAATGGCTTTATATCTTTAAATTCTGATGCACATTGACAGTGTTATTACTTGGTTTCTAAGATTTTTTTTATTTCTTTATTTACGGATTCATGTATATAGAAAATCTGAATGGACTATTGGACTCAATGCTTGATCATTTGGCTTGGAGGATTGAGCTGCCTGGTCATTTACATGTTTTTTGAGTTATGACAGAGGATCATGTCAAGTTATGTAATAATTTTGCTTATAAATTTATAACAAATGCTATTTTAACAACAAATTTGGTGTTTACACTAAAAGTAGATTTCATTAATTTTATTTAAAATAAACTAATTTATGGGCCATACAAACATTACTTTTAAAATGCCTAAATTTGAGATGACATGTGTCTGTCTAAGAAATTTTCTCCATTAATCATTTTTCAATATTGTAACTTGTAATAGCTGTTTACCAAACTCCTTAATCTACTCATTTATTCGTTGGTCATATACAACTGATATTTAACGATGGACTTCTTTTTGCTCGGTAATTACCCCGTATGAGTGGGTTTTAATCATATGATATACAATTAAGGTCTTACAACATGGTTCTATCTACAAATAGAAATTCCAGAAAAATACCACAACGAAATTCTAAGATCAACCAAATATAAATTTTTGATTAATGTTTCACATAAAAATTAAGAGTAAAAAACTTGACAAGAAAAAACAAGCTCAAAATATCATTTAACACTATTTATTTTACAAAAAAGATCCATTCGACACAATAAGTATAAAGAGCAACCATTAACAGAACAGATCATAGCAGCTTGATGATGTCAATTGCAGTGAAGGAACCCAAAGCTTAATCCATCTGCAGCAGCAAAAAGAGGCCATGTTAAAGTGCTAAACTTGATGGAATAGCAATGGCTTGACTACACAGAAAAGCATAGATTAGATTTTGAAAAAGTCTAAAAATGAAAAGGAACAAATCAATCTCACCCTTGGAGGTAGGAAATGGCAAGGACATTTGGAATGTTAATCTAGAAAGAGGAGAGAGAGAAGGGGAAATGAGAGGGTATTATTGGTAATTTGAGCATTGTGAAATTACATGTTACTTGTTTGGGTCATATGTACTCCAATTTCATGTATTCACACTCTAAATTATTTCTTTGATTTATGACCTTTCGATCAATGGCAAACATTAAACAAAGGTAATAAAAGTGGGTATATGGTAGATAAATAGATACACATTGAATGTGTAGTAGTATTTTGGGATGCACACTGGATACAGAACCGAAAACTTGTGTGCTTGGCTCTTGTGCTGGCGAAAAAAGTTATCTTCTTTTCTATTGTGGAGGATTGAAGAACAAGGAAATAATATTAGAGAAAGCTTCCTCAGATTTGTGAGACACATTTCAAGCAGTAAAAGAATACCCTGTGGGAATTTTGTATTTACATTGACTATGCTGATGCAAAATTGGCCGGGATTTGCTCGTTTGAGTGTTGTTTATAAAATAATAATTCTTTTTTTTTTTTGTTGGTTTTGCAACATTGCTATATGTAACATTGCTTGTAAATAGATGGTTTTAGGAAAAACAACTTATTTGGGTTCTGCCATTATTTTGAGCTAACTTTTCAGTAGAAATGAAGGGCCTGACGAGGAGACAGTGGGAACCTGCAAAGTCAGGTAATTTTTTAACTGTGCTACATTTACTGCTATTTTCTTGAGTGTCTCTAATGATCTTGCAGAATAGGTCATCATATCTGTATTTTTTCAAACCATGTTCTGATTATCTTTTGTATTATGCTATTGTTCCATCAAGGCTTTCTTGTTTAGAGACTCATTGATACAAATTGTTGCTCTAACTTTAGCTCTTAAAATAATACCATGACTACTCATTTCTATATAAGGTGATCTGAATAATTTTCTGCTTGTGCATTTGTGACCATAACAGAGAGGCGGCGGAATCATTTTGGATGCGCTATCATTTGTTAAGTTGTTATTTCTCGGAGGTTTCTCTGAATACATGTTAAGGAGAATATTTCTAGATGAATCCAGATCATTTCTACAATTATCTCTACAAGATTAATATTTAGTTTTTTTTTTTCTTGCAGGATAAATTGTCTATGGTCTATGGATAAATTGGAACTTTTTCTTTAGGGATGGGAAACTAGGCAAATTTGAATGCGTCCATCATATCACATGGTGAAAAACTCAACATGAGGGAGCAATGGAAGGGTGGTGTGTAAATGAATAGCATGCAGATAATCTAGTCATTTGGATGCTGAAGGAGGAATTTGACTAGTAGTTAGCATACATAGTATTGCAAATTGCATGCTCGCATGGTACACATTAGACAGTGTGAACTTGTTTAATATTTTGGCACTTTTCTAGTTCTAATTATTTGTGCAGAACCACACTTTTTTTTGGGGGGTCAAACAGTAAATGAAAAATCTTTACCTAATGTGCTTTATTTATGCTCCGCTTTTCCTTTTTTTTTTTTAGAGTGACACCATGGCCTTGATTTTATTTTAGAACATTCTTTAAACAGCCTATAAGAAAATTGGTAATTTGCTTTTATAATCTCATTCCTTTCTTGTTCTTTACTTGTCTAGCTTGCAATCAGCAGAGCATGCATTCGCTTGATATTTACTTGCCAAGAAAAGGATTGGGCCATTTAGAGCGTGGCGAAGCTTTCCATTCAAAAATGTTACATGTACATCAAATTTCATACACTCATACATACACCATTTAAATTAGGTAATTAATAATTATTATACGTAAACAATACAGTTTTTCAAAATAGAGTACAAACTTAAAGGCGTTAAAGCACAGACATTACAGACTTTAAAGCACAAACATTATACGCGTATATGCACAAACTTTATTTAGACTAGACTACAAATCTATAGTTCAGAGTTATATACAATCTAAACTTTATTTGAAAATGCACAAACGTTATAAATAGTAATGCACAAATTTTATATGTATGAATGCACAAACATTACAAAATTATCAGATTGTTTTACGATCCGAACTTTATTTAAAAAAAATGCACAAACACTATACGTACACAAACTTTATTTCCACGAGTGCACAAGCATTACAAACTCGTAGATAATATCCTTAACTATATTTAATTAAGCGCACAAACATTACGAAATATTAAAACACAAACTTTAGGTACATAAATATAGGATGTACGTATAATATAATATTTTCCACGTGTAGCAGGGCTCGTAACTTTCTTGAGATGAGATCTCTTATTTACTTTAGGTTGGTAGGAAGAACCCGATTGACGGCCAAGAAACCCCCATCCAACACCAAGTTGTGCCCACTAACATAAGCCGATTCATCAGAAGCAAGAAACAGAACCGCCTCCGCAACATGCGTATCCTTCAGCGCAATCCCCTGCAAATTGGCATTAGCAAGGCCAGCAGTTTCAATTTCCTCTGGCTCCATATCCAACACCCTACATGCAAGAGGTGTCGCTAACATATAAGGCGACACCAAATTCACTCTTATCCCGTGGGCCCCAAGCTCGCTGCACGCTGACCGCACGAGGCCCACGAGGCCGTGCTTGGACGCCGTGTAGCCGTGGCCCGCGCTCCCGCCGACCGAAGCCGCCACGCTGGCCGTGCAAATTATGGAGCCACGCGTCCCTCTGTCCACCATGGCGCGTGCGGCGTGCTTGATGCACGCCGCCGCGCCGCGGAGGTTCACGGCCACGGTGTTGTCGAAGTCATCCAGATCGCAATCTAGTACGGTGGACGAGGAGCCGCAAATCCCAGCGTTGCTGAACATGATGTCTAGGCCTTTGTATTTCTCCAAGGCAAAGGCGACGGTCCCCTCGACTTGTTTTTCGTCTCTCACGTCGCAGCGGTGGTAGCTCACCTTGTCCCTGTTGACAGAGCTGGCAACGTGGTGGCCCAATTCGTCTTGGACATCTGCTATGACTACAAATGCCCCATTTTTGACGAATATCCTCACAGCCTCTGCTCCTATTCCGCTTGCTCCCCCTGTCACAATTGCAACCTTACCCTGCAACCTGAAAACAATACAGAGGGGAGAAGATATCATATAATAGAGAGAGGAGGTTCATAAGAAAAATTGAACTGAACATGCTAGCTACCATACCTTTGATTTGACATTGATAATGTGGCTTTTTTGCCTTCGCCCTTTCCTTGATGCGCAATCTTATATGAAAATTCGGAAGCCCTTTGTTCTTCATTTGCCTAAGGATATCTAGGGTTGTTAAGTATTTCCAAAATGTGTAAAGGACACAACGCATCTCTTTTGTCCTTACTATTTAAAAATCTACGTCAGCCCTGCTTTCTTATCTTGTTATTATGAAGTGTGTATATATATATATATATATATATATATATATATATATNTATCTGTGTGTGTGTGTGTATTGCCATGGAAAGCTTGAGATGCCATTTGCTGTGGACATTTTGTTTTAAAAAACGTTTTATGTACGTTCAAATTGCGTACATACAAAGTTATCAAATTTGAGAGTTTAAGTAAGTTCGTGGAATCTCTGTAAACTCAAATTGTAAAGTCGAATGAGTTTACCCATTATTAAAAAAATATATTTAAATAAACTATTATGAGACCAAGCATACCAGGAGTCTATGCTACCATAAGACACAACCATTATTTTAAGCAAGGCGAGATATTCGGCATCACCATAGCCTACTTTTCGAGCCACAGCTTACTCATAAGGGCTATCTCCTACGATAGATAGGACCGGAAGACAAGGATCTTGATCCGGCATGTTTTTGATGTACAAGTTCCTCTTATAAGAGGCAAGTACAGAGCATACTCTAAGCCTGGATACTCACTTATCTTCTCTTCTTCAGATATTAAGAGAGCATGGGTCGATATAGGAACTCAAGTTTTCAGGAAGAGGAAAAGGATTTAGAAAGCCATGGATTTATAAAACAGAGGATATTATTTTCTTCTGATTTTTCTATATCTTACAATGAAGAGGAAGTCCCAATTTATAGAGGACTCCCTGTAAAAAGGACAAACGATGAGATAAGGGGAAATCCGAACTTTTATCTTGAACTGTCCACGTATCCTTATCGGATAAGGGGAAAGATAAAGTCGGTTTACAGACTCTGACTTACTTTACTTTACACGCTGCAGCTTTATTAAAGCTACCTTTATTTAAAGCTACTTTATTAAAGATGCTGAGTCACTCGTCCTTTTCTCACATTTCATACTGTTCTTTTTCCACGCTTGAGGGTGGACTGACAGATCGTGAAAGGTTGTCCACAAGGCTGTCTTCCCAGTCTTCTCGCTTTTGACTCTTCTTTGCAAGCTTGGCAAGCAATTCCCTTTCCATCCATTGGTCCATGTCCAGCCACTGTGTTGCAGGGTCCTGTGAATCCTGCAGTTTTTCTTCGTCAGAAAATGTGGGTGGAGCAGTTTTGGGCTTCTTTCCCTTCTTCTTGGGCCTTAATCCTCTAATTTTTCTAGGAAATTGTTGCGAAGACTGATATGGTACTCCTTGGCTAGTGAAGGGTAAGAACTTTTCCATGTCTCTCCTGATGGATTCTGTTAATGGATCTGGGCTGACTGTTAGGGTTTCTTCTGGTTGAACTGATGCTGATGGGCTTGGATTGGCTGTTGGGCTTTCTGTTGGTTGGTCGCTGTAGAATTCGCCTTCTCCCAATGGATCCCATTCAGGGAAACAGATGATGTCTAAGGGCTTCAGCTTTCCACAAGTAGAGTTCACAGGAGGATTTTTGATGCTGAATCCATTTAACTGATGTAGGTGGGTGATAAAGTCTTCCTTGTAGAATGGTGGTGTGGCATCTTTCATGAACAGGCTATAAAAATATGTTCCGCAGTTGTTGACTTGGCTATGGGTCCACAGCATCTTGGTTTGTGGATGTTGGAAGTATGGTCTGTGTAGGACAAAGAGAGAGACCAATTCACTGGTCTGGTTTTCATCCATCTTCCATACATTGATTCGACCCAACTCATGCTCAATATTTTTCCGCCATTGCAGAATAGGTTGGTACCATTCAAGAGTGTCCCACAGTAAGCTCCCTTTGTTGGTTTCATCTTCTAGGAAGAGCTTCATGGTGAAGGTGGGAAACATGATAGGATAGGTGTAGATCATGGTGACACACCATAAAAACCATCTATCAGACTCAAGGAAAGGTTTGCCCATCATGATGGAAAAGATGTTAAGATAGGGCGCTGTAGGATTAAACCAGTGCTGACCTGGTTGGATATTGCTTTCTTTGAGGGATATGGCTAGGTACCAGAACATCTGAGTGGTGGCGAATTCTTTCAGGTAATCTGGAGTGAGAGGTAAATCGGTTTTCAGTTCTGGAGGAAAAGTGTGAGGGTTTGGTGGTGGATTGGAGCTAGAAGCTCCAGTGTTCATCAGGATAAGAGGGTAGGAATGAGATGTCGAATGGATGAGTATTGCTTTTGCAGGCCTGGACAGGTAATCGGGAATGAGGTTCTTGGTTCCCTTGATATGTTTCACTGTAAAATCATATCGGGAAAACCATTCTTTAAGCCTTAGGATCTGAGGGTTTGGAGGCACCCAATTTTTGAATTCCAGGATACGAGGAAATGATGAGTTGTCTAGCTGGACTTCGAACTGGTACCCCCGCAGGTGGAAGTCAAACTTTTGGATTCCATATTTGACTGCCAAGGTTTCTTTGAAGGTAGTGTGGTAATGGAGTTCTGCAGGTTTGAACTGACCACTGGCATGGCCGCAATAGTACTTCTGACCGTCAAGTTCTTCGAGTAGTACAGCTCCCTAGTATTGATCACTGGCATCTGTTTGAAGGACCCGTTTCCCTTCTCCGGGTATTTTTAATGCTGGCGGATTGCTCGCAGCCTTGTTTAGGAATTTGACTGCTTCAGTTTGTTCTGGTCCCCATGGAGGAGGATTCTTTTTTAGCAGTTTAGAAAGTTGGGAGTTATATCGAGAGACTTGAGGGATGAAATCTCTGATATAGTTAAGGATTCCCAGGAATTGCTGAATATGCTTGGTAGTCATTTGCTCATCAGGGAACTTGGGGAGTTCTGCTGCAATGTGAGGTTGAGGGACATAGTTCCCATGAGCGAAGTGCATTCCAAGGAAGTCCACTTCTCTTGTTCCTATCTGTGACTTGCGGGCTGAGAGCATGACTCCATGATTGTGACAAATGTGGTACAACTTGTTGAGCAACTGTCGATGACTTTCTTCATTGGGAGAAAATAGGAGAATATCATCGATATACACAAGGGCCGTGTTTAGGATAGGCTCGAAGATTCTGGTCATGGCCTTTTGGAACAGGGAAGACGCCACTTTGAGTCCAAAGGGCAGGACGGTCCATTGGTAATGGGCATTAGGATTGCAGAAAGCTGTTTTGGGCCTATCTTTGGGCTCGAGACCCAATTGCCAAAATCCTGACTTCAGGTCAAACTTAGAAAAGATATGGGCATTTTTGATGTAGGTGTAGAGGGAATATATTTTTGGTATAGGAAACTTGTCATCTTTCAGGAATTGGTTCAGCGGTCTGTAATCGATAACAAGTCTTTTCTTCCCTCGAACCTGTTCTGACCTTTTGTTGACATAAAAGGCCTGGCAAGCCCAATCTGACTTGGTTGTTTCAATGAGGCCTTGTTTTAGCAACTGTTGGCATTCTTCAAAAGCAGCCTTCCTGTCAGAAAGGGACATTCCTGGATGAATGGCCTTGGTAGGATTGATATCTTTATTCATCTTGAGTGGTAGCTCCACAAAGAACTCTCTATTTTTCCACAGTGGACTGGGATGGCGAAACAGATCATGGCTATCAACGCACAGCTGTAGGAGTTTTTCTTTTATTTCCTCGTATTCAGGTGGAGCTTCTGCTAAGGAGAAAAGTGTGGCCACCGGAGTGAAAGGCTTGTAGTTTCTTCTGAACTTTAGGCCGTGGGGGAAAATCTGGATCCTTTGGTTCTGGACAAGAACATCCATTCCAATCAGCAGAACTTTTCCTGGAAGGTCTGTGCCAATGACCTTGGACCATATGATGCAGTTAGGGAAGATCTTAATTCCAATCCGATTTTTTGTGATCAGACTGGTCTTAAATCTTTTCCCACTAGCACCAATCAGGGTGTGAGTCTTCTGTTCCCATGCTTCAGAGGGTAGTACTACTGGATTCATTAGAGTCTTCATGGCTCCGGTGTCTACAAAGGCGATGGCCCTTATCGGCTTGTGATATTTGGAAGGCAAGATATCAATTTACACATTTGGAAGTGGAGGTGCTTCAGCGGCTTTGTTTACTTCAATGTCTTCCGTCTGGCGCTGTACCTGCAAAACAGGGAAATTGTTATCTTCTTCCTCAGAGGTTTCTGATTCGTCACTGGTCTCTGGGCTAGAGTAGTCAATGCCGAATACTGTGTGGCCATCTGCTTCTTCCTGTTCATCATACCAGGACTCTACGTCCTCATCATCTTCAAGATCAAGAGTTTTGACCAAGCGGATTGCTTTTTCTTTCTTGTTAGGACACTGTTTCGAGAAATGGCCCTGCTTTCCACAGATGAAGCATCTTCGGACATTTTTTCCTCTGAAGGTTTTCTTCTTAAAAAACTTTACCTTCTTCATTTTCTTGGGGAAGGCTCTATTTTTCTTCTTTTTGAGGAAAGGCTTAGTTTTGCAGTCGCAGCTTTTGTCTTTACACTTAATCTCCAGGTATTTCTTTTGGCAGTTCTTGGAAAACTTCTTTCGGTTGAGGAGGAGATTTTCAAACAACTTTCTTTGGCCGCAAACTTTGTCTAGAGCGGATCCGCAGGTCTGCTGGATTTCTCCTAAGGACATCTGGGTGATATCCTTCTGCAGGGCTGCTACCATGCGGTGTATTTCCTCCTGGAGTTCTTCTGGCAAGGAACTAACATAAGTTCTTTTCAAGCTAGGATCACTGTAGCCATTAAGTAGATAGAATCTTTGGGCCATCCTCTTGTAATGGCGTTCAATATCCTGTCGTTTGAGGGAACAACACTTCATTTCAAAATATTCCCTTCTAAGTTCCTTGGTTGAGAGGGTGCTGTCTCCAATAAACTCTTGGTGGAGTACTGCAATTACTTCATCTACAGAGACCCTATGGAATTGGTCTTGTTTTACTGCTCCAAGACTTTGATACCACTCTTTCAAAACTCCTGTCATGTGAGCACAGAATTCCTCAATGACTTTGTATCTGTATGCATCTGCATGGACCAGCTTTGCATCCATCCATGCTCTGAAATCGAGGAGCCTCTTTTTCTATTGTGACGGAGGAATGTCATCAATAGTGAACAGTGATGCTCCTGAAGGAAGAGGAGTAACAACTTCTTGTGGGTTCAAGGTGGCGGCCTTTTGGTCCTCAATGTTGATGGATGTGCTCATCAGAATTTAGGAGATATCTGCATATTCATTTTCACTTTCTGTTTCTGAGACCTCTGTCATAGTAGAAACCATCATGGCCTCAGTCTCAGGAGGAGACGTACTAGACGATTCTGTCATTGGCTTCTTTGTGGTTGGCGCTGCCGCTTTCGTGGCTTCTTCTGACCGTTCGGCAACTTCTTTTCTTTTCTGAGGGCCCATTTCTCCAAAGAAGGTTGTTTTCTGAGGTCTAATATGTGGAGTTAAGAGTGGAGGTGGTTCATAGGCTGGGTGAGGTTTTTGTCCGGGAAAAAGGAAAGGCTTTGGTGGAGGTGTAAAGTATGGGTCATATTCTTCAATTTTTCTGGGCTGGAGGTTTTCAACATGTCTTTGTAATTCATCAAACTGGCGATGGAGTCGTGATAACTCTCTTTCCTTTTGGTCGAAGACCTTATCATAGATGTTTTTGCTGGGAAGTTGTCTTACTTCCACTTCTAGGACTTCAATCCTAGCCTTAGTTTCATTGTAATACTTATGCATCTTTGCAGACAGGACTTCTAGCTTCTTGTCGACTGATTCTGCCATATTTTCAACTTGGTCGTCGATCTTTTTAGAAGCTTATTTTGGGCCAGGGAATTTTCAGTCTGCTAGTTTAGAACCTCTTCGGCTTGAGAAACCGCTTTAAGCTTTCCGTCAGGGTTAACCTCGGTTTGTTGGACAAAGGGTTTAGTTTGAATTTTTGTAACAGGGTTTGTTCTCTTCTCAAGAGAAGGAAACTGGTCATCGTAAGATGAAGAGGAGGTGGCAAACATCATGCATGGTATTTCCTGGGACGGAGTTGGCCTCGAAGGCTTTTCTTTATATGAGTTACTACATGACGTTGTAGGTGGCCATGTAATTAGATCTGGATCATTTGGAGAAGGTGGATACTTTTCTTTCTTCAAGATCCTCAATCCCTCCTTGTATAAGGGCAAAGGTTCCTCCTTTTTCTAGATACCGACCCAAGGGCCCTGTTCCGGTTTTGGTCTCCTGAAAGGAGGCATAGGCTTGCATGATTTCCTGGTTCTTCTCTGTCGCCTAGAGATTCTCCAGCCAGGTTCCTCATCATCATCACTTCCTGCTTCATCACAGCTGCAGTCGGAGTCGCACATCTCAGGTGCAACGTCCCAAGGAAAATGGCCATTCATCTTATCTGAGTAGATAAGATGTCCATCTGCTTCTACCGCATAGACTGGCATGTCTGTCTCAGCTTCTCCCAGGGAGATCATCATTGTATGGAAAACGGGAGAGCCAGTCCCGCTGGATGAGGACTCATCCTGGGGCTTGAGGATCGTTTTTACTGCTCCGGTTGCGGTTCTGCTGTAACTGTAGTCCGTTGAGACAACAGGCTTAAAGTTCTGCTTATAGGTTTCGTACCCAGTTACCCACTCCATGGGCATAAGCTTATGTAATTCTTCTTTTGGTAATTGCTTGGGTACTTGGATGATTGAAGGTAGCTTTTCATCCATATCTGCTACGATCATCATGGTGTGGTTATGATACTCTTTTGCTGTGGGCAGGTCAAAGCAATGATCCTGCAGCCGGTATATCAGCTGGTGAGCTAATGTTGCCGATAGGGCTGGTATGTCCTGTTTGGCTCCAGTGATCTGTATCTGGACTTTGAACCTTCTTGGCAAGGTGGGATCCTTCAGCTGCACGTTGAAGAAAGGAAACATGGTTAACACCACGCTGCCTGCGTTCAGGGTAGTTATGACTGTTCCGATCACAGCATGCTCATACTCCACGAAAGTAGAGTCAAGCAAAGTAACTCGGGCCGTGACAGGAAGAGCCTTTCTTCCATGAAGGGTAAGAACAAGCCTTACAGCTCCCAGATGGAGCGCAACATACCCTTCTTGTCTCCAGAGTTTGATGAGATCAGGGCTGATCTCAAGGTCCACATACTGTTCTGCCTGAGTGGCTACTAGAGAGCAGTGGTCCAACCGTGTGGTTTGGATGTATTCTTTTACTTCCAGGCGTGGAGTGGAGATCAACTTTCTCCAAGGCCAGTTAAAGTTGGACTTATGTCGGCGGAATACGTTATAGGGGCTGAGGAGAGGAGGTAGGACAGATTCTACCTGAGCTCCGGGTGGAACATGGGAATATTCTATAAGGTTATCGATCTTTGAGGCTAAGGTCTTTTTACATGATTCTGGAAGATCTGGAATGGAGAGTTTTGAGGTTAAAGATACAGGGGCAAGCGGTTGGGAGGCGTTTGTATTTTCCATGATTGGTTGGTTCTTCCTTACTCACCGTCATTCCAATATCTATCATGCACCCTTAATTTTGGAAAGAGAAAAGAAAGTGAGATTGCGTTAACTCTATAACAAAGCACAAATAAAGATAAAATATGAGTTCTAAGTTCAATTCATACATAATACATACATCATTCCAAGTTCACAATCAAACACACTAAAAAAAAAGAAAATATAAAATATTAAACGGTTAATTAAGTTTTTAGCCCCTGTAAAATTAAAAAGTTTCATTTTAGTCCCTCAGTAAAATTTTTAGTCCCTGTAAAATTTGGAAGTTTGATTTTGGTCCATGTGGATATTTGGGGTTGATGGGGATGATGTGGCCGTTAACGGCGATGACGTGGCGTGCCACGTGAACTCGCCACGTGGCATAACCCGGGTTTTATTTTGTTTGACCCATGACCCGATCTGAATATGGATCTGACCTTACCCGGTTTGGTTTAAAAAAAAATCCAATTTGAAATCCCCAAAATCTACCCACCCCTAAAATCTGAAATCCCCAATTCACCACCGTCATGCTCCTGCCTCTCTGCTCCTCTCCATTTACCCCAAACAACCACCGTCATCTTCTCTACCTCACGTCTCAAACCAAACCTTTCATGATGAGACCACACAGATATCAGCGCAAGCTCAAGGCCACATTGCTGACCCTTGATGCTCTCGTTGATGATGCCTAAAAGATGCAGTTCACAGGAGGTGGTAAAGCACAAGAAGTGGAGTCGTGGTTAAATGACGTACAAGATGCTTTTTATTATTTGGAGATGTTGCAGAAAATGAGCACCATCAAGTCTCTGCATTTGCATTTGCAGGGACATAAGTTCTTCAAAGTCTTCATAGAAACAAAGAAGCCAGACAAGCATATCAAGGATCAAATCCGCGACACAGTGGAGAGGTTAGAAGCTCTGATGAGAAAGAAGGAGTTGAAGAAGTTGATTAACACCCAGATCTGAAATCTAACACACATAAAATCCCAGATCTGACAAAAAATCCTAGTTTTGAAGTAAAAATTCATCACATGAATGCTCCGATTTTGGTTGTGCATTAATGGAAGTCGTGGGGGTTGTAACACCCTAGCTAGCTAGTCTACGCTTAAGTCGCAAACTTGCTTACTTGTTATCTGCTTTGGTTGGGATAGTACTTAGTCCTAATTAAACGTTTGAAAGTATAGTTGCTTGGAAAATACGGACCCATTTTAAACTT
The DNA here is from genome assembly GCA_003254905.1 of Nissolia schottii. Classification (NCBI taxonomy): domain Eukaryota; kingdom Viridiplantae; phylum Streptophyta; class Magnoliopsida; order Fabales; family Fabaceae; genus Nissolia; species Nissolia schottii. The sequence goes on from QANU01012207.1 coordinate 554,028, forward strand.
TATTTTATATACCTTATGGTATAAAGTGGAGCCTTGTATTCGTAGAACATGTAATGCGAATAGTAATGTAACATGTTTAATTGACATTTGAAGGGATAACAACAAATAAACCTAGTATCAATCATTGGTCCATGTCATATATTCACAACCAGATACACATGTACTATCATAGCTGTCACGTACAAATATTTAACACAAAAGTAGTACTATCACATAAAGTCTACTAAGTACAAGCCTATTCTTCGGCCTCTTCCTTTGGGTACTGCTCCTCCTCGTTCTGTCCGACTTCTTGCTCCACCTCGAACCCTGGAGTCATGAATAAGTGGGGTGAGAACATAGCGCTCTCAGTAGGAAACCATGGGATCTAGGTATTGCATTTCTCACTTATGATCCAGGCCGCTCAGGGATCTGTAAGTGTTACAGTTATACTCAGTCCTACTAGTTATTAATGTCCTTACTAAGCTTGAGCAGCTTTATCTATATTTCTAGGTGTCTGGGGAACCTATACTTTCATTAACTATGTCATCTGTTTTCTAATCTAACTCCTAAATCATATATTGTCACATAATTCACATAGCTACGCTACTGTAGTAAAATCCTCATTTTCTGAAAACCATTTTATCTACAAGTTTCAGCTGGCCTCCATTTATAACCGTGCCCATTTTAATTATAAGTTTCAGCTGGCATCCACGTATAGTTCTGCTCTATAAGGCTGTCCTTACAAGCAGTTATGCCCTCGTCCCTTGTAGCTGCGGCCACACCGCTACAACCACACTTACAGCTCGCATCGTGGCGGCCAGGTCGCGCTAANGTTAATTAAGTTTTTAGCCCCTGTAAAATTAAAAAGTTTCATTTTAGTCCCTCAGTAAAATTTTTAGTCCCTGTAAAATTTGGAAGTTTGATTTTGGTCCATGTGGATGTTTGGGGTTGATGGGGATGATGTGGCCGTTAACGGCGATGACGTGGCGTGCCATGTGAACTCGCCACGTGGCATAACCCGGGTTTTATTTTGTTTGACCCATGACCCGATCTGAATATGGATCTGACCTTACCCGGTTTGGTTTAAAAAAAAATCCAATTTGAAATCCCCAAAATCTACCCACCCCTAAAATCTGAAATCCCCAATTCACCACCGTCATGCTCCTGCCTCTCTGCTCCTCTCCATTTCCCCCAAACAACCACCGTCATCTTCTCTACCTCACGTCTCAAACCAAACCTTTCATGATGAGACCACACAGATATCAGCGCAAGCTCAAGGCCACATTGCTGACCCTTGATGCTCTCGTTGATGATGCCTAAAAGATGCAGTTCACAGGAGGTGGTAAAGCACAAGAAGTGGAGTCGTGGTTAAATGACGTACAAGATGCTTTTTATTATTTGGAGATGTTGCAGAAAATGAGCACCATCAAGTCTCTGCATTTGCATTTGCAGGGACATAAGTTCTTCAAAGTCTTCATAGAAACAAAGAAGCCAGACAAGCATATCAAGGATCAAATCCGCGACACAGTGGAGAGGTTAGAAGCTCTGATGAGAAAGAAGGAGTTGAAGAAGTTGATTAACACCCAGATCTGAAATCTAACACACATAAAATCCCAGATCTGACAAAAAATCCTAGTTTTGAAGTAAAAATTCATCACATGAATGCTCCGATTTTGGTTGTGCATTAATGGAAGTCGTGGGGGTTGTAACACCCTAGCTAGCTAGTCTACGCTTAAGTCGCAAACTTGCTTACTTGTTATCTGCTTTGGTTGGGATAGTACTTAGTCCTAATTAAACGTTTGAAAGTATAGTTGCTTGGAAAATACGGACCCATTTTAAACTTTATTTTATATACCTTATGGTATAAAGTGGAGCCTTGTATTCGTAGAACATGTAATGCGAATAGTAATGTAACATGTTTAATTGACATTTGAAGGGATAACAACAAATAAACCTAGTATCAATCATTGGTCCATGTCATATATTCACAACCAGATACACATGTACTATCATAGCTGTCACGTACAAATATTTAACACAAAAGTAGTACTATCACATAAAGTCTACTAAGTACAAGCCTATTCTTCGGCCTCTTCCTTTGGGTACTGCTCCTCCTCGTTCTGTCCGACTTCTTGCTCCACCTCGAACCCTGGAGTCATGAATAAGTGGGGTGAGAACATAGCGCTCTCAGTAGGAAACCATGGGATCTAGGTATTGCATTTCTCACTTATGATCCAGGCCGCTCAGGGATCTGTAAGTGTTACAGTTATACTCAGTCCTACTAGTTATTAATGTCCTTACTAAGCTTGAGCAGCTTTATCTATATTTCTAGGTGTCTGGGGAACCTATACTTTCATTAACTATGTCATCTGTTTTCTAATCTAACTCCTAAATCATATATTGTCACATAATTCACATAGCTACGCTACTGTAGTAAAATCCTCATTTTCTGAAAACCATTTTATCTACAAGTTTCAGCTGGCCTCCATTTATAACCGTGCCCATTTTAATTATAAGTTTCAGCTGGCATCCACGTATAGTTCTGCTCTATAAGGCTGTCCTTACAAGCAGTTATGCCCTCGTCCCTTGTAGCTGCGGCCACACCGCTACAACCACACTTACAGCTCGCATCGTGGCGGCCAGGTCGCGCTAAACCTGAAGGGTATCACCTGAAGGGTCTTGACCCCGTAGTTCTCACCAACCATGACCGAGTTGACCATCCTATGATGGCGGTGGGGTCAGACATATGACTCGACCGGGACTTAGACCTTCCCCAAAAACTGAGCCTATGCCCTTTTAAAGGGGGTTCTTTCATCATCATCATCATCATCATCATGTGCATAGTTTGATCCTTGATGCAACAGTTCATATGTATAATAAACACAGTTCATCATGATCTTTAAACAATCATATTCACAGTAGTATCATCGCCTTCATTATATATTTCATCATATCAAACAATCATCGTATAAGCACAATTCAATATGTCATACCATCATCTTCATCGTACATCACATCATATAACGTATAACACCAATCACATACTATCACTAACTTCACATATAAGAACATAATCTCATGTCTTAAACATAACAAACGTAAACCAAGCAACTAGCAAAGCAGAGGTTTGGTTTCTGTCAGAAATTAGCAATCATCAACCGGAGAGGTCCAAGACCTTACCCCAAGGTTTTTGATAGTCCTAAGATCATTTCTCATGTCTAAAATTCCAAATTCTGACCTCAGTATTGCAAAATTTCACTTTTACCCATTTTTTCAAAATTACCATTTCGCCCCCGTAAACGCCCTGTTTTCTTTAGAATTTTTGTTCTCAAAAACCCGATGGACTCCAGACTTGCCCTTAAGGTTTTTGATAGTTCTAAACTCATATTTTCTGAAAACAAACCCAGTTTTTCAGCCCAAACATGTGAAAATCCTGTTTTGCCCTTTTTGTCATAAAAACCCCATTTTCTGCCTGTTTGCTGAGAAATTTATCGAGGACTCCAAAAATTATAAAACTTGACATCCCCACTCAATTTTTCGTGTAGAATCCAAAAATAAACTTCATTTTTCAAGATAAAAATCCCAGCATACAGTTCTTGATAAAAACGTGATATAGTTCCGTTTACCGCTTAGGCTTTCCTAACTTTTGACAGAAGTACAGACAGTACCAACAGATCCAGACAATCATCAACGATATATATATACATCAAAGTCACATAAAAGGAATCCTAACCACAGGTATTTCTAGCACAAAACACAGCTCAACACATCTTAAATCACATAGACAGTGATTATGTCGGTTTACCCATGTTTATGCACTTGCTACAGCCAGTTTGTGCAGAATCCCGCTTTGCTCGGTTATACCCAAGCTCTTAACCTTAGAATAGATGTATAAGAGAGTCCTCCAAGATGCTAGAAGAATTTGTGAGGTTAGGGTTTAGGAAGCTTAAGTTAGGTCTTATGAGGAAAAGTCTTTGTGTTAAGGTTTTTAGACAGTAAAACGACTGAATGTGAAATTGGACAGAGTTTGGCCAAGGTTTCCAATTTTTCACTCAAAATTCTGATTTTGGGAGGTATTTATAGGCCTTGGGCCGAATTTTGCCTTCCCAAAATGCCCTTGGGCATAATTTACCAAAATACCCTTGCTTATGTCATGCATGACCTAATCACCACCATGAGTCATCTTTGGCTCTTTGACTAGGCCATTTGGCCCTCCTCCTAACCGTGCATTGCTTTGTGTCTTGGCCACCTTTTGTGGCCAAGAATTAACGGGCTCTGACAGATCAATTTTGATAAGGTTTTTCTCGTTTCCGGTCCTGGTACTTCGCGTACGGCTGTTCTAAAAATATTCTGATCACGTCCTTATGATCCCTTAATTTTCCTAAGTAATATTCTAGCTTTATTTAGGTATTTATAAATTCTCGTCTGTATTCGTACCCTTTACAAATACTTTAAACGCGCTGTTACGCTCTGACGACAATAAGGGTTCGTTCTAGTGTCTATAGAATTTTAAGAAAACGACCAGGATTTTTCCTACAGAAAATCTTAATCCCAAGAGTTCCTAATTCCAATGGTTCATCCAAACATAGATATCTCTACGTATTTATCTAGCGAGATTTTGTAAGGAAAGAACGGGATGTTACAGGGGTCAAGAGAATGAGACAAAGAAGCAGATCTGGTAGGGAGAGAGGACGAGGCGGCAGGAGGAAGGGAAGTGGCGGAAGAGGGAGGAGGCGACGGTCGTGCCACCCCTGTTGGTTGCCTCTCTGTCGTCGTCATGCGCCGCCCCTCTGTGCATGATGAGTGCATTTTCCACCCTATTTTACTATCCTATAAATGAACAAATGCATACTAAAATGTGTGTTTTTAATACCTAATTGATATGTTTTGCACATTATCTTTTTATGTAAGGAATTGAGAAAAAAGTAAGATTAGGCATTAATTTACTCTTAAAATTTAATATCTCTTTTGGAGTTTTCTATTTTGAATTGCAGGAAATAAATGTTCAAAAAGGATCACTGAAGATAAGAAGAGAAGCTTTGGAAAAAGGACAAAAAGAGGAAAATCAAGAAGCAACATCGCTCAGCGCATAAGCAACAAACGCTCAGCAGTGAGCATGGAAGCGCTCAGCGAAGCTGAAGGAATCGCTCAACGATACTGAACAAATCGCTCAGTGATGAACCCCTAGCCGCTGAGCGAAAGTACCAACTTGCACTGGCTCATTTAATGCGCCAGCCTGGAGCCAGCTCAGATTTCAGCGCCGCCCTGCAAAAGCTGACCGGAGCATTTAATGAAGCCGCGTAAGCCGCCAAGATTGACTTAGCCGCTCAGCGCCACCGCCGAACCGCTTAGCGATAAGCCTCAACCGCTCAGCGACGGTGCTAAACCGCTGCGCGGTCCTGTCGAACTTAGGCCTATAAATAGGAGGCCAAGGCTCTCATTTTTCCATCATCTTCCCACCACTCATCCAAGTTCTCCTAGCCCAAGAACTCTCCCTTTTCCTTTCATATTTCTTCACTTTTTACATTTTATTTCAAGCACTTTAGGTTTATGTTAGTAAGTGCTTTGTTAGAAGTCCTTTTCTTCCAAGAATTGTAGCGAAGCTCTGCCAAATTTAATCCAGGTTCTATTGTTCTAATCTTCCACTTTCATTTACGCTTTCCTTCTCTTCATTTATGCTTTCCTTCTCTTTATTTATTATGAGTTTTCATTCTCCAATCATGGAGGAGTAATTTCTTAATATCTTGCATGCGGTAACGCTAGACTAAAGATTAATTTGAGGTCTTGCGCTTAATGATTATGCATGAATTGTTCCACCCTTAATTAATGATATAGCAATTGCATGTTGATAGTTAAGGCTAAATCTAAGTTAATGAATCTTGACGATTGTATGATTTATTAAACTATGATTAAGGAACTATTGGAGAACTAATCAGATTTGATTAGGTTGTGCAATTGGCGCTTAATTAATATGGGTTTTAATGCTGAGATCTTGGTTTTAATACCTGTATTAATAAATGCTTAGGGGATTGACGATCGTAGTTTCTTAAGTGAATTGCATATTAGTTAGAGATTTTAACTAATAAACAACATCTCCTTCCATGAATAATTAATTAGGAACCGATGAGAATTAATCCTTGATTTAGAAATGCCGTATGCCGGATATTGCTTTTATCATTGTGTTTTACTCTCGTTTTAATCTCTTTTAAATTCATCAAACAAAACCCCCCGATTTACTTAACTATTAATTGGTTCTAAATTGCTTCTTTGGGAAACGACCTAGGTTAACCCCCTTTACTACGTTCTCGGGGTTTTCTTGGTTTATAAATTATTATTTGATCGCGCACTAAAATCTAACGACGTTTTGGTGAGCGTCATATTTGGCGCCGTTGCCGGGGAAGCAATTTAGCCAAACTCTTTTCCTCTCTCTCTCTCTTTCTTTTTCCCTTTTGTTGTTTAGTTTTAGTTCCCATGTATGACTCGCTCCTTACCTGATCTTACCTTAGCTAATTTTGATCCTGAGATTGAAAGAACGCTAAGGAGAATTAGGAGAGAAGAGAGGCTACGAAGGGAACCCCCTGTTACTAGTGATAATACTATTCCTGTGACACCCTGCCCAGACTTGGGGCCAGTAGGCAGCCCCTGACTATTCTTATGAGCCATCCGGTGTAGTTTTCCCTGACGATGCCATGGACTTTGAAATAAAGTCCAAATTTTTACATCACTTACCCAAGTTTCATGGTTTGCCATCGGAAAACCCACACCGCCATCTCAAGGTGTTCGTGATGACATGTAATACCATGAGATCTCAGTCCGCCACACCTGACTTGGTAAAGCTTAAAGGTTTTCCATTCTCTCTGGAAGGCGCGGCCCGTGACTGGTATTACAGTATCCCTCACCAGGCAGTAAACAGTTGGCTGGGTTTGAAGAAGTTGTTCCTTGAAAAGTACTTCCCAGCTAGCAGAGTGTCTGCTGTACGGAAAGAAATTTCTGGAATCCAACAGAGGCCTGATGAGACCTTAGGAGAATATTGGGAGAGATTCCAAAGTTTGTGCGACATGTGTCCTCACCATGGGTTCACTGTCGTACAACTCTTGGAGCACTTCTATGAAGGTCTTAGCCTCATGGACCGGAAATGGATAGATTCCGCTGTCGGTGGTATTTTAAAGAACAGGAAAACACTAGAAGAGGATAGACAGTTGATCAGTGAAATGGCTGATCATTCCAGATACGAGATGCGAGCAAACCGGCATACCAGAGGAGCATATGAAGTTTATGTTGACCGCCCAAACAATGAGTTCGTGTCTCTTNACAGTATCCCGCACCAGGCAGTAAACAGTTGGCTGGGTTTGAAGAAGTTGTTCCTTGAAAAGTACTTCCCAGCTAGCAGAGTGTCTACTGTACGGAAAGAAATTTCTGGAATCCAATAGAGGCCTGATGAGACCTTAGGAGAATATTGGGAGAGATTCCAAAGTTTGTGCGACATGTGTCCTCACCATGGGTTCATTGTCGTACAACTCTTGGAGCATTTCTATGAAGGTCTCAGCCTCATGGACCGGAAATGGATAGATTCCGCTATCGGTGGTATTTTAAAGAACAGGAAAACACTAGAAGAGGATAGACAGTTGATCAGTGAAATGGCTGATCATTCCAGATACGAGATGCGAGCAAACCGGCATAACAGAGGAGCATATGAAGTTTATGTTGACCGCCCAAACAATGAGTTCGTGTCTCTTACCGAAAAAGTAGACAAATTGGCAGACATGGTCAGTGTTTTGGCCATGGGACACCAAACTCAAGCGGCATGTTCTCTCTGTCCTGATGGCATCTCTCATTCCCCCGAGCAGTGTCCCCTTCTTAGGGACGAGACTTCAACAGTTGCGGCAATGTTTCCGGGTAAGCCCGATCAGTCCAACCAGCAGAGGTATGATCCCTACAGTAATACCTACAACCCAGGCTGGAAAGACAACCCAGCGTTCAAATGGAGTAACAACTCTAACACCCTCAATCCGCAACCCCAAGCCAAACCATTTCAACAACAACAATGAAGATATGTGCCTCCTCCGCAGAGGTCACAACAGCAGTTCCAACCCGCGCCACAACAGCAGTTCCACCCCTCTCCACAACTTCCACAAGCTACCCCTGCATCTAAGAATCCTATGCTACAAGAAATGTTAAAGATGATACAGGATATGCAGGCTTCCCAGAAGAAGTACGAGGCTGCCTTGTCAGTAATACAGAATGAAATCCATTCAAACAAGCAGCCACAACCAAACAGCTCATCTCATCTTCCCTCTCAGATGGTTCCAAACCCCAGAGCAAATGTAAGTGTTATAACCTTAAGATCTGGTACTATTTTGCAGGCACCGCAGGTTGAAGATTCGCAAGACTCTGGCGGTCACATTGAAGAAAAAGACTCTGAAAGAAAATCCAGAAAAGAAGACTCTAGCAATGATACTGAAGAAGAGGGCTTGAAGCAGACCAAAGAATCTAATAGGTCCCCGGAACCACTGCAGACAGGAGAAGCACCTGTCCCACTTCCTTTCCCGCACAAAGGTCCAAAGCCTAAGTCAGCTGTTGCACTTCAACTAGAAAGAGAATTTTTGGAGACATTTCGGAAAGTAGAGGTAAATATTCCCCTACTGGAGGTAATCAGACAAATTCCCAAGTATGCGAAGTTCTTAAAGGACTTATGCACCAATAAGGGAAGACTGAAGGACACCGCACAAGTCAGCATGGGGGCAAATGTGTCTTCTATCATCAAATCTAGCCCATTACCTCCTAAATACACAGACCCAGGTACGTTTTTGGCCCCCTGTGTTATAGGACAAAGATTATTTACAAAGGCCTTGGCAGATTTAGGAGCAGCAATAAATGTCATGCCGAAGTCCATCTACCAATCCTTGCACACGGGAACGCTCAAGTCGGCTGGATTAATCATACAACTTGCCAACCGCAGTACTGCCCGACCAGAAGGTATCTTGGAAGATGTCTTGCTTAAGGTAAATGATTTAATATTTCCCGCAGATTTTTATGTATTGGAAATGGAAAATGACATCAATGTCAACCAGCTGATGAAAGCCAAACGCACGTTCTCTATCCTTGACACAGCTTTGGTTTGTCACAACCGTGCCAAGTTAGTGGAAGGCGTATTTGTACTTCTTTGTCGTTCAAATTAAATATTTATATACATATCTACTTTACGGCTTTCAGATTCCAAAGGAATCCAATTGCAGTATAGGGTATGGTCGATCCCACAGGGAGTTGTAAAAA